>CM061532.1:148490850-148694008 GCA_030545055.2 Neoaliturus tenellus | reverse complement strand
GTTAAATGTACTGTCATTGCATTTGTTTTCATTTTCAAAAGTCCCTCGAATATCTTCAGTGATAACATTAAGATTATAAATTGAAATAAATACATAACTTTTAGTTTACCTGCTCATCAATGTTGCTTCCAAAATCCTTTATTTCAATGGGTTTTAAAATTTTTAATTCTTTACTAAACAACATCAAAGTTATAAATAAGAAAAAAAATCTTAAATTTTCTTTTAAGAGATTTATTCAGTAAAGGAATAACTAAAATAAAAAAATTAAAAAAAACAACTATCAAAACTTTTAAAGAAAAATTTGTAATTTATATTTTTTCCTTTTAGTTAGAATGTAAGAAATTTAATAATGTTACATATCAAATAAAAGTAAAGTGAATGTTGTTAAGCTTCATTTTAATAAAATTTACAACAGAAAGTTAAAAAGAAGAAAAATAATTGTACTTCAGACATTGCTCAGTGACGAAAAGTTGTGTTATGCAATAAAGAATTTGTATTTATATACTTTTATAAGTGAAATTGTGGACCGACTGTTATATTATTTCAAAAATTTAAAACTACAGTTACAGTTTGATTTTATAGTCAAATTAATTTAAAATTTTTATAACATTACATCATGCCAGTCAAAGTTATTCAATGACCAGTGAATTTTTGTATACGGCAGATCTTTTAACATAAAGCGTTCACAAATCAATGATACCATCTCAAAAGCTCATTGCATTTTGACTATTTTTAGTATTTGAACAAAGTTAAGACTTTAACGGACTATTACGACGTGTGCAGTGGATGGTAAAAGCAAATAATGCTTCCTGTCGTGAATCTATCCATAAGAAATACACTTGGTCACGAATTAACTCAGGGTATCATAGAGAATTTCCAAGTTCTCTCAGAGGGTAGGTTCGCGTTGAAAAGTTTCACTCATTGAAAGTTTCCCCTCATTTATAAATTAGCCCGCTAATGCCAGATTTAGAGGAGAACTTTCCAACTACTTTTAATTTACGGTGACTCAACCTTTTTCTAAGTCCAGGAAGTTTTCAAAGCTTAATTTCTAAAGAGTTCTTGAATGATATATTCATTAAGTTGTTCATATTAAAACTGCATACAAAATTAACAACATTTTATTGGTGTATCTATGCCAGTGGTTTTTTTCAAACGTTTTGACAAGGAACGGTCCAAACCTCGGTTTCGTTACTATCTGACATAGACCAGTTGTTAGAAAGCATCATTAATTAATAGCCCAATGGCAAATGGAAACTGGGTCCGGAAGAGAACCTTTGAAAAACTACTAACTTTTCTAGGGTTCGAACCGGCAACCTTTGGATTCAAAGGCGAGCACTAGGCCTACATGGTAGGCCCCGACTGTAACCACTCAGCTACCCAGCCAGTAAATTACTTAAATAGACAGTAAGTGAATTTTGAAATTAAAAAACTGTTTTACGTATTTAAACTAATGGTATTTTTTTAATGTTGATAGAGAATGGTGTTAAACCCTGGTTAGATTACTTACATATTACCTGACTTTGTTGTTACATAACTTTGACCTGTTTTATTAGATAGTAGGGCCTACAACAAAAACCGAAGTTATATTTTATCATAAAAAATTTATTAAATAGAATATAAAATTTTCTCATAAAGTATCTCAATGGCATTACATCCCTGGATAGCCGAGAGTATAGTGCTCACCTAACAGGACCAATTTTTATGATTTTGTAATTTTTTTACTTTGGGCTTTAGTGAAAAAACAGATAGTCAAACAAAAATCAAACTCTTTTATGAAGTCATCTAAAGATCTTTCTGGTCTTCTTGTTGCTGTTGTTGTTATTGGTGGATAAGGAGACCCCGGCTGAACCGCCAAGCACGCCTGCCTCTAATTTACATTTTGCGCAAGCTCCCGGAAGACAGGATATTGAAGGAACAGGAAGGGTGAGAGAAGAGCAGGTGGCTGTTTGGCCATTTGGAGTGCTCGGGCTCCTGAGTCAACTGATTTCATTCTCAAACAGGCGGACCGCTCTGCCCTACAAATGGCCCATCAACCAACTGTCCATTCATGTTAATCAGCTAGAGGTTTCCATACCCACAGCGGCCACAGCATTAACACCATGCTGTCTAGAACATTTACGCATCATGAAAGAAGAGACATTATCGTAGTGGACCCAAAAGACTTACTTGATGTTATGACAACTTTCTTTGCTGTACCCAATGTCAACTTTGCAACTAGTATAAACCAGTTTTAAAGTTGTCCTTAGAAAGATGCCAATTTGAATTTCAGTTAATTTGCGTTGTCTGATTTTTATTTTGTTGCACACTATCCGTGAACCCTCCAGACTGCATTTGATGAAAATCAATTTTTGGAAGAGTTGATAAATATGTTTAGTTGACACTATAATGACTTCCTTTGTTATTTATTTTTTTAAATTTGATCGCCAATTTTCAACTTACGTGCGAAATTATACGAAGGTTAAATTGAATGCATGACTAACAATATGTGTGGATTCTGGAGAAGTGAGTTTAAGGCTAGCCTATAATTTGTATACAATAAAAGTTATTTTTGTAATTGTTATGCGTTAATGTAAAAAATTGCTAGTTTTCCTCTCTTTTGATTTTTTCGTATGCATGATACAGTAGACTGTGGAACAGATAGTCCTGACGTTAACCGTTTTAACAATATTTTTAATGTATTTTAAATGTATTTTTGTTCCGTTTTATTTGAAATTTGAATGAAATATTTCACTTTGTATTAAACGATTTGAGATATTAGGTTATTTGCGATGAAATACCGACCTACAGATAGATGAGACAATGAACATTTTATAATGTACCACCACACTATCCAGTCTTGACTGAAACTAAGAAAACAATAAACAATGGCACAACATTTATTAGACATAGGACGTTTAATTATATGCATTTATGTATTCATTTTACATAACCTATCAATGTGATACATTATTAATACACTATGCCAATTAAATTGTCTCAGTAAACCTGCGAGACCTGAGTGTTATTCACACAACTCCGGAAAGTACATTGGAGTGCGATATGTCTTATCTCATATTGTTCAATTTGTGTGGTTTACGGGCCATAAATAATCTTAAGAAATTTAATAATTAACACGTGTTCACTAGAGAATGTATAGAAAACCAGCAGCATTCCACATTAAATTCAATTTGTTGATAATACTGTAGTTATTTAAGACTCACAACTCACCCCTAATTTCCAATAGTTTTAAGATATTAATTTCATATCTGAGATCTTTTCATTATTTTTTGAATAAATGCTGAATTCTTAATTATAAATCGTTTTCTCGCTTACAGAAAAATACTCGGATTTTAATAGTTATTTATTTTGATTTAAAATGGTTTATTTTATTTAAACTTATGGTTTAATTTATTTAGTTTTATTAGTTTTTATTAAATGGTTTAATTTATCTAGTTTAAGTTTTCAATTTATTTTATTCAATGGTATTTTAGTTTTTCAATTAGTTATTTCTTATATTTTATATATTTTATAGTTTTATACAATTTATAATAATATTTATAAATATTTATAATAATAAATAATATTTATAATAATAATAAAATTATTATTTTATAGTTTTATTTTATTTTTTTTATTTTATATTATATAGTTATATTTTTAGTTTTTCAATTAGTTATTATTCAATTAGTTATCAATTAGTTATTTTAGTTTTTCAATGGTATTTTCAATTCAATGGTATTTTAGTTTTTATTAAATGGTTTAATTTATTTAGTTTAAGTTTTCAATTTGATTTAAATTAGTTTGGTTGCAGCTTTTTGTTGGATTCTATGAATTAAAATAAACAACCTTAAAGAGTTTTCGGAGGAAAATATCGATACAAATCTAGTTTAAAATGTTGCTGCAATTTCCAGAGATATTCAAAAGCTAGCTGCACAAATGTTCAGTTTTATGACTTTTCTCAGCTTAGAGCGGATTTGCAGGGCGACAGTTTCGTTTTTACAAGGCTCAATACATCCGACTTTGAAACTTCTTTGGCAAATTTCTTTAGTAAATGGTGATACGGATTTATTCCAAATTATTATTCTGTAACATTTATAAAGGGGTATAATTATAATTAGGGACGGATTTCATTGTATTACATATACTATAATAATGTACTAAATAAATTATAGTATGATAATATACAGGTGTTGTAATGATAAGCAACTACTTACGAGAAGAATAATAGACTTGGGAAAGAAGGCCTTCTAAAGCCGTCAAGAGAACTGTAACTTGACAATAAGAAAGTTTACCCAAAACAAACTAGAATTCAATCAACTGAGTGCCGGAAGTAGTATAAGTGTACAATTTTAAGTGTACAATACTTTATAAAACATTTTACCTACTAAAATATTTGTATTAGATAATTAAAACCTTATTGTGAACATGTTTCTGTTTAAATTTTACTTTTTATATATATTTGGGGATATTTTTTTAACTAATATATAAAGCTATTAAAAATAGATAGCCTGGTTCATTGTTTCATTTAAAGTATATATTTTATCATCTAGTGTGTTTAATTCCCTGTAAGTGAAGCTAGCTGAAAGCATTGTTACGTCAATATTATTTTTATTTACCTGTTGGTCTATGAAAATTCATACAAACTCGTGTATAAATTATCGTAGCAAATGTTTGTAAGTAGTAACTTATAAAAAAATAATGGTTGTAGGACGTAGAGTGCATGCCGTCAGCGAGGTATATCACTCATAAAACAAATACCGTACAATTCTTAAGAAATTATCTTACGAAAAATGGTGAATTCAGAGTAAAATATTATTTATAATTTTAAAACGTTTAACTATTTATTCCGACTTACCTTTAAACATTTGGGAGATCTTTTTAAAAAAGATTCTTTTTATTCGCGATTCTTAATAAAACTTAGGCGATTAACAATTTCTTTAATTCCATCTCTAATCCCATTTTCCTCCCTAACATAACCCAGCTTGCATAGTTTTGTGAGGTTAGGAACTCCTCTATATATAAGTTTATAGTTTTTTAGAGAATGTAGATCGATTACGATGAAAAAAATAAACAACTGAAATCAGACAAGATCTCCTACATAAAATACTCATTTATCTACAATTCATTGAGGCACACACAGAATAAATTGCCAGCAAACTAAAACTTCTTAAAAATGTTTTAGTTTGATTCAAAGATCTTTCACAATAAAATCGCTTACCAATGAAGCATAAATAAGTGGCTGCGTTAAATGGTGTAGAAATCGTATAATGAGTTCTGTAATCAAGTTTCAATTTTCGTAATTAATTCATGTAATATTTCAAATTTAAATTATGTTTATCCAGTTTTTTATAAAGTTATCAACAATATAGATTTTTAAGTTAGGAAAGGTATTTTAGATACACAAGATACAATGTCAAATGTAAACTTTTAACTGCTTCAAGCCTATTAACGAATTAGTAGATTTTTTAGGATTTTATTATTTGTAATACAGTTAGTCATGAGGTATTATTATAGTTTTGATATTTTTTATCCTTAATATGAAGTAAAATAATAATACTTTTGTATATAATTTTAATTATAAAGTTTCGTTTGGCTGTTAGTTTAAAGTAATGTATTTTAAAAACATGTACTGTATGTGAAAATGTACATTGCTTGGAGTTGTGCGGTATATGAAATCTTCTATAGTAAAATCTAACATACAAAATTCACGATAAAAAAATTAGGTATTCTATTTGTTCAACACAATTCTTTATTTCGCTTTTATTTAGTCTATGGGAAAGTCTCCCCGTCTTTAGTTGAATACTAGGTTCTACATGATTGCGTCTTCCAACAATAAAATCTCCGAATAAAAATTAACTAGCCCAAGTGTTGCTCGAAATCGATCAATTTATTTTAATACAATAAAAATTTTACTTTTAGCTCTAAACCAATGACATCCGAAAAATCCAATATCGTTAATATCTTTAATCACCAAAACTACATGTATTTACAGCTGATTATTAACAGATTTTTAAAACGCTTTGTTCAATTCCAATGTTTATTTAAATGGGATATTTTAGACTTCAATGGTGGATAGCGCCTTTATTTTCAGTCCGATTCTCACAAGGTGACTGTAGGCCAGGGCCAGGTGAGCCGCATCCCATAACAGCAATGGTGTCACTTTCTGCGACATCCATGGATGTCGCCTACCGGCAAGTGTTGCCAACGCAACAGCAAACAAAAATCGTTCTCGTTTGCGTTGGGAATTTTTGTCTCAACAATTACTAAAATAAGGAATTTCAAAGCAAAATAGGGTAGAATTTATGGTTTTAGATTTACCTTGATTGATAATTTGTAATTTGGTCATTACCTAATGGTTTGTTATCAACTAATAATCCAAATTCAAAATAGAGTACAGTAATATGGTGTCGTTTGGATAAATATCGTACCCATGGCAAGACTGCTTCATTCTCTCTTTCAATCAGCTGTGTAATGGTAAATATTATAACGTAACTTGACTTCCGTTTTAGTTTAGACGCTTCATATCTGGAACACAAAAAAAAGCTATTCGGCTGACCTGGGAAGAAGTTATGCTTCTTCCTTTACAGACCTTGCGATTCTCATCCGTTTTTGGCGGAAACAACTAGTGACCAAGCCCTATCCAACGACAGAAAAATCTTGAAAATTGTAGGAGGAGTTCTCAACACAAAAAACCCTTAGCGTATTAAATAAGTGTAGATTTTACAGGGATAGCTTTCTAAAAACAATATTTACTCTATATCAATCCCTAATCATGTACACCACATTCCAGGCAGGGATCGCAAAAGGTCGCATACTTTTCCTAGAGGTAATCAGTTCATTGAGTCTCGTCCAATTCCGTAAATTCTGAAACTCTAATCGGTTGATAGTGAAAAAAGAACAAGTGTTTCAAAAAATTTTAATAATCATCATAATTTTTATTTACCTAATCGTTATTCCTAAGTTTATTAAAATCGAAACATCAGAGGGATATTTAGCTTTGCCATGTTGGGGTAACTGACGCTTCCGGTGGCGAAAAGTGATATCCGCCGCGGGCTGTTCATGTTCATCAGCTGCATGCGCTGTTGTAGCGTCAATACAATTTTCTGTGCCACTCCTTATTTGTATTGTGTATTTGTAGTTTGAAAATAATATTGTCAGTTGAAAAAGATTGTGTTGATAACATGGAAACAGTTAAATCTTTGAGATGGTGTAATACCACAACAAATTGACAAACTAATTTTTTAATGAGAAAGCGTCACTAACAAATCATGTGTCTGGTTATATGGATTAGTTTTTTACGAGTTATTTAATTGGGGAACCTTCTACATTGTGTGTATAAGCATTGAATTAGTCAATGGTATAAGTGACACCTGGACGAGTCTGATAGGCCTTACTATATTCTGTCATGACAATCGGCAGTGACACGTGACAACCAGGCAGGGTTACAAAAACATATTGTCTTCGATATGTTTTTACGACCTGTTTAAAATAAGGATTATGACAAAGTGCAAGGAATGGAGGATGTTAAAATAAGGGTTTTGGGTAATTATAGGCAATATACAAGGAATGGAGGATGGAGACATGTGACAGAGGCCGTTAATAAGTTGTGTTTAACAGGAATATAAGGCTTTAACACATCTTATATATTTAAAACAGTAAGGTGAAAAACACCTTTGGATAGTTCGTCTGAGACTTCTACTGGGCCGATTTACGTGGGAGTGATACCAAAATAAACCTTTTCGGGCCTATATTAACAGGTTTCATTTGTATTTCAAAAATATTTACCGTACTTTAAAATTAGTTCGGGAATATAGTTAACAGGTTTCATTTGTATTTCAAAAATATTTACCGTACTTTAAAATTGGTCAAAAATGAAAAATAAACTTTTCCTCCACCTACTATATAAAGCCGTATTTTACTAATTGGAATAGAGTAGTAAAGTACTAATTTCTATCCCATGTGACTTGAATACTTAAATTTTCTACCTAGGGAAAACTCAAGGTTTTTCGTACCTCGGGGCTAAAGTTAGTTACATAAGAATAACATTAAAAGAGAGATTAAAAAGAACATGAGCCACAGTCAGCTATTGCTTGTATTTGTTTCGTTGCTCATTGCTTACTAATAGCAGCTGTAGCTGCTGCTCACCTGCTGACAGAATAGTCAGCAGGTGAGCAGCATCTCTAGTACTAGAGATGGCCGTGGCAGTGTACGTGTTTGTTTACATTTCGCTTGGGTAGGCTATTAACCTAAGAAGTCCAAAACATCAGTGTTTGTAATTTGAAAACAAAATTTCTCAGGGAAATTGTCGCCCTCGGCTTCGCCTTCGGGCGACAACACTTTCCCTCCAGGGAGAAAACATTGCACTTTAATCCCTAGAAGCACAAATAACTATTTCTTATGGAGATTTAACATGGAGAAAAAATATAAACTTTTCAATCATATGGACAACTAATCTGCAGGCTGGTCTACAGGTGCTCCCACATCAGGTCTATATACTTCTCTTGAATTGAACATCGTTAACCTAAAACATTGCCTTCAATTGTCCTCATAAATTCACAATTACATATGAATTTAATGTTTAATTTCAAATGAAGAGGTGTAGTTTTTTTACAATAAGATATTTAGATGCAAATGACGAAATGTAGAACGTCCGTGACGTTGTTTGAAACTATTCCATTTTGGTTTATAGCTCTGGAGCTCCTTTCGGCTCAATACCAACATTATGCTCATTCTGTTTTTATATTATATCGAGGCAATTTGTTCTCTACCAATTTACCTCATAAAAAATGTTCACATCTTTGAAATTATTCCTGATAGGATTGGAAGTAAATTATTTTATGAAATCAGTTTTTAAGTTGTATACAGTATAATGTTGAAGTATTTCATTTTTGTTTCTTCAATTTCTACATTTTACAGATATGACTTATCTTAATTTTATAAAATTGTCGTGCATTATTCAAAAAGTTATACCATTATTTATTTATTTATTTTTAGCAGGAATATTTATCACCTACCATGTTGTTCATAAATCTAAATTCAAGGAACAGTGTATAATTCAACAGAATAATAAGCTATTCACAAAATAATTTTTACAACAAAGTGTATCCACAGTACAAAACCGGTACCATTGCAAAAGAGAAGACAATTAAACTTTATATTTGATATCGTTATTTTAGTTTACAATTTAAGATTTTACTAAAAGATGTAAAACAGATAGCAATAATAATTAAATCTTAATCACTTAGTTAATTTATTACAATCGTACTTAAATTGGCATGAATTTTATTACTTATAAGTCTTGTTTTTAAGCTCTAAATTCGATAACCTGGAAAAATATTACTGATAAAAAAGAAAGGCAGTATTGAAACCTAGTTAAACCTATGTAGACTATTGTTGTTGTTTATTTTGAATCATATTAATAGATTTATAAAAAAAAAACATATTCTCTTTGAAAATTGCACCTCTTATCATCTATTTGGACTAGTGTACTTATTGTTTGAAATCGAGAAGTTAAATTTGAACTATGACATGTGATAGCAAAAATGATGTTAGTTTTAAATCAATTATCCGACCCATTTAATATTGTGATTATCAGTAATCATCCTAAACAACACTAATTTTCAGGAGTACGTTAACAGATGTTTAAAATTTCAACCCCATCCCAATGTTATTCTAATGGGAAAATTTCAAAAATAATAATTTATAGCAAAGCCTTTATTTATTGGCGCCTTAATTATAAGTCCGATTCTCATAAATTTTTGGCGAATACAACTACAATCCAACGTAACCCAACGTGAATCCACTACCCAACGTGAAAAAAACTTGAAAATCGGTTGTGAATTGTAGGAAAAGATCCAATAAAAAAAAGGTAAATAAAAAATAAAATAAAAATTAAAAAAAACCCTTAGCATATTAAATAAGTATACACGAGAGATGTTTCTCATTGATTGGAACTTTATTCTTCAAAAACCTTTTTTTTAGTATATAATTAGTCATAATACCACGAAGACCCCAGGGCTAAAATCCTCATAAAAATAACGATCAATAGTTAATTTTTAGAATGTTTGGTAAATATATAAATATATCGTCTTACTGCTTTAGAGATTATACTTTTAAACTATTACTCAAATAACACGCCTCCCACCCCAAACCATCACAATACAAAAATAACACTATTACTTTAATCAATAACATATTTTGTATTAATTAAAAACAATTTTTACAATATTTTAGACTGAATGGTCGGAGGGATATTTAGTCTTGCCAAGTTGGTGTAACTGACACTTCCGGTGGTGTAAAGCGATATCCGCCCTGGGCCGTTCGTCCATCATCGACACGCGCTGCTATAGCCACAATAGGGTCCTTTTATTAAAATGGAAATGCTTTTTTATAAATAAAAAACCTAAAAAAATTCAAAACTAATTAATATTTTTAAATTTTGAAAAAA
Organism: Neoaliturus tenellus; assembly: GCA_030545055.2. NCBI lineage: Eukaryota > Metazoa > Arthropoda > Insecta > Hemiptera > Cicadellidae > Neoaliturus > Neoaliturus tenellus. The sequence goes on along the minus strand of CM061532.1, from coordinate 148,683,582 downwards.
AAATCAAACTGTAAAATGACGCAACACAATTAAACTGTATTATGACAAATGTTTTAATTACTTTCACTACATACAGTATATGATGTTTATAAATAACTCATACTTTATCATACCTTTTTATTGTTCTTAGTGCTTAACTGGTAATACCAAACAACAAAATTAACGAAGAGGAAAAAGAGTCTTAGACGCACTTTTACAAAATCTTTCCTTTTCATAGACCCAGAAAAAAATTATTGTTTCATTATAAAATTGTCTTATAAAAAATAAAAAAGTCTGAACTTTTTGACACAATTTATAAATTTATTTATATTTACTTTAGTATAAAATTTTTAAGAACAAAAAAGAAACGCTAAGAATAGAAATATTTAATAACTGACCATTTAAATAGAGCCATAATCATTAATTAACTGGTTAACTTCTGTGAGGTGAGAACGTAGTATAGGGCCTAAAGCTGATTAAGCCTGATGGTTTAGTAGATACCTATATTAATTAATTAACACACACATTAATACGTTAACATTAAATAATAAATTATTTTTGTGTATCTTTTAATAAAATCTTTGTCAAACTGTGCCGTAAATATAATTCAGGCAACATATGTTTTGTATAATATAGTTACACAATCAGCATGAGGCATTTGAACGCATTTTTACTAACACAACTCATTAATAAACGAATAAATAAGTAATCACAAAAATTAAATATGAATTTAATTATGAGTATCCGTTATACCCCGTGCTTTGCAAAGAAAAAGTAAGGTAAAGACCCAAAAATATTACAGCGGACTCGTTCCAGGTATAATTTGATTATCATTGGAACATCGGATGTCTTATGGCTAGTCCTACACACCCTCGAGGATTTACGTACCTTGAAAATACAATGTCTGGCGACAAAGACGCAACAATAATCCTGTTTTATTAATAGTTATCTTTTGTAATATACAGCACATAGCACAGCACATTTATACAACATTGGAGGGATACAGCCACTAATTATGATCGCACAGTCATGTGATCAAACTATTGAAATCAAAATCCGTTTAATTAGTCACATCCGGCCAAATTCTTTGACAGTAACAAATTATTGTATTTAAAATAATAGTACCTGGGGGAAGAGCATTTGCTCGCTAAACTTAAACAATTCTTGGCAGTAATATTAGCAAGAGACGGTGCGCTAAAATGCGAAGTACAAAAAGACTCGCCAAGTGCAAGTGATCGTTTGTTTTCAAGATGAGCTCGTTCGCTTCGCTCACTCACCTTCACGACAGGCTCGGCCGGTTAGCTCACTCGCCTTTCAGAGTGGTTTGATGTAGGCCTACTTGTGCTGCACTCTGGTGTACATTTGTTGAACAACATGTGGAATCTTTAACGCGTGGATTCTAATTATTTAGCTATAGATGATTTCATCAATGTAACTAATTATTTTGTTTTTATATTCAATTGCTATTCAACAAATTGCTTTCTTATCCCTTTACTGATTTCTATAAAAATTCATAATCACCAGTATAAATTACTATTTAAAAATTTATTAATTGTTTTATTATAATATTATCCAGTAATTTAGTAACTGGATACAGTGTAAATAACATGTTTGTATGCTACTGGAACACGCGGTTTCTATACTTTGACGGTTCACTCAGCTGTTTTCATTATTTAGTTATTTAAATTTTTAACTATATAAGACCATTTCAATTAAAACTAGTTGTTTCCAGTTAATAATATTAACTACATTTTAATATAATTAAATCAAAACTGTATGTTAGTAAACACTATACCATTTCGTCAGTCATCGTTGTATTTGAGTTTGGAAGTAAACTGATTAGTAAACAGAAAAACTAAATAGATAAAAATGACAGAAGGGAGACAGGTTATTTTTATGAAGTCAGCTGTTTGTTTTCATGAAATGAATCATATGTTAGGTAAACTTATTACTAAATTTTGTCTTATATTTAAAATACATGGAAACTTTAAAGTCCAATGGGGTGAAGCACATTGAACTGAGGGTAACAAACATTATTCCATGACGTCTACAGAGAATTCCCTTCAATTTGACATCTCAATCATCAAAATCGGTTCATAAACAAAAGAGTTTTGCTGCTCACAAGAAATTCCTTACGGAATTAGTAAGATAGATTGATAGCGAAAGAAGATTTACCTGGCAAAGAAAGAGACCTGTATAAATAGCATTTTATCCCAGAATTAGGTTATTTGAAAATTTAGAAGAAAATAGACACGTTTTCGAAATCAGCGAGAATACATACATATTATGTACACATACATACGTATAGAAATATATATTAGGTCCAATCGTATTAGAGTATAATATATAAATTTATAACATACTTTTAATTTTGGGGTTTTCTTTAAATGAATCTTAAGGCGAAATAAAAATATAATAAAACAATTAAAATGTTTTAAAATGAGTTTTACAAACGAAATTATTGAGATTCATTACAGTTTTAGACTGTACGTTCTAAAAAAGAAAAACTTAGTAAATTTTGTAAGTATGTTTGCGGTCTTGTAAAATGACAACAATTTTAAGTTGTAAGTAATGTTATGAGTAATATTTTAAACTTTGTACCTACGCAGCTCATCAACAATTGAACGAAAGTACCAGATAATAATATTACTCGGCATGTGTCTGTTGACACATAATATATATTTTTGTTATAAATTTTCATTGTTACAATAAACAAGTTACTACTAAAAAGAAACATATAAGTTCATTTCCACCAACAATATCCTCTGGAGGAAGTTAGGAAGTAATAAAAAGTAAGACAAGGATTTTTCCCGAGGTGAACAAAAGAGGTTCGCTTATTGTATACTCGGCTTATTGGAACAGCGGTTTAAAGTTTTTCTCATCTACGAATAAAGTAACTTTCTGTATCACTAGAATAAACAGTAACATTTTAAACTTTGTAGCTACGCAGCTCTTCAATAATCCAACGAAAGAAAATTATCAGACAATAATATTATTGGATAAAAGTAATTTGTTTTCCAAGTTGCATAGAGTTTTATTGAACACTTTAATACGGTATTAAGATGATTGCATCGAAAAAATAGGCTTCGTTTGATGTCAAAGCTGATAAATAATGATCAGCTTAAATTATAAAACTACTACAAAGCATATTTGTTACATGAATGCTTTGGATATAAATTTAATAAAAGGAATTTCTCGAGAAAATGTGTTTATTTTTGCTTTGGGAATAAATATAAAACTGTTTTAAACATAATGTAAAAATAAATATTTTATGGGCATTAACTTTCTATGAACTTTTAAATGAAGAAGGAATTGTAGTAAGTAAAGTAGTTAAGTAGAAAATATGAAAAAGGAAAAGCAAATAAATATAACACATTTGATACACAATTTGTAGCCTTATTCGTAGCCTTAATATAATAATCACACGTGGAATGATAGAAGACAATGCCAAAATTCTAACTCGTCTAGATTTCAGACCTGCCGTGCGCGGCGCACGTTGTCCTCCACACACGGGGAATTTTCACCCAGCATTGCACGGACGTGCAGCGCACGGCGTGCGGGGCACGGCCGTGTATGGGCCCCTTTAGCCATAATTCGTAAGGATGCCTTATTCTGAGCATTTATTATGGCTGCACCTACTTTTGGCTGAACCCCATTGCTGAATATAGTATGGCTCTTTATTGTTCCTATAAGAGTATAACGGCTACAACAGAATTGTAAGCCCCTTTTGTATATAGACCATAATTTGGGATTAAGTTTGTAATACCCCCGTCGCAGCAGACCTGCGTACTCAGCGAATTTCCAATGGAATTTTGGTATATTTTCTATTTCCCCATAAAATCCCATAAAATTCCCATGGGGATGAGAGTATGTAGGTTTGCCGCCATATGGGTTTTGTTGGTAAATATAAGTTAAACCCTACCTAGTGATTGTACATACCAAATTTTATAAGGCTATGGTGTTCTTTTTATTTTCCCCATAAACCCTATAGGGGTGAGTAAATAGGTTTGCCGCCATATGGGTTTTCTAAGCAAATATAAGTTAAACGCTTCATAATGAATGTACACACCAAATTTTATCAAGATATGTCAATAAATAAGCAAGCTAGAAGGTTTTGTTAATTTCCCATAAGAATAACATGGAAAACATACTTTTTCGATTTTCTCCATAACCATTTAAGCTAGGTAAAAAATTCAAAATACTAAATTGTTTGTTTTTTTAAGCTCTTTTAAATGGTTTAAGTTAAAATTGTTGAATTTTTAAAATAAAAGTAAAAAAAGCCAAAAACCCATTTTTAACCCTTTTGAAATCCCATAAAACCCCTTTCCCATAGTCCGATCATTCTGGTTCGCGAACTCAACCTAGTAGACGCTGGCTTACACCCCTGTACCAAATTTCATCAAAATCGGAGGTTCCGTTCAAAAGTTATCGTGTTCACGGACACACATATATATATCAATTTGAACGAACGGGAAGTTCCCCATGCAAAATACAAAAATCAAAATAGTATATTATTTTTTAGCTCTTTAAAATGGTTTAAGTTAACATTTTGAATGTAAAAAATTAAGGCCAAAAAAGCCAAACTCCCTTTTTGACTCTTTTAGACCATATACGACTCTGTTAACACTGTCCGATCATACTGGTTGAAGAACTCAATCAAACTGCCTTACACCCTTGTACACAATTTCATCAAAATGGCTCAGTTCTAAAGTCACTGACACATAGCTAGCTGGTGTCCACTTTCAACCTTTACAAACTTTTCAAGGTTATCCAGTAAGTCAAAATAAACAAAACATTCACATAAACATATTTCCTAAAATGCTTCATTAAGCCGCAAGCCACCATTTTGCTTTTTACACTAAATTAGCTTTATCGTAGTAACGATAACTTGTATTGGGTTCATAATTAACATTTATTTATGTCACACCAACGCTCACTTTCAGGAAAAATGATTGTTTTAAATGCGTATTTTCAAAATGGCGGCCATTTTTTTTTTTTAAACTCAAATATCTCAAAAACTGTAAAGTTTGTCAAAATATTACAATACACAATGAAGTTGACAAATTAAATCACCTAAATAATAATGCGAAGTTTGTAAAGATCTGCAATAAATTACCTAGCTATTGTGATTTTCCTATTAAAATAACCTAAATTTGCAGTAATTAAAATGCAAAATCAATGTTTTTCTACATCAAAATCCCAATGGCTCTGTAATTTGTTACCAAATCTTTACAAACTCTTGTTATTGTTTATAGGTAATTTAATATGTCAACTTTTTGTGTCTTGTAATATTGATAACACTTTTTGTGTCTTGTAATATTGATAACACTTTTTGTTGGTAAGCGATAAAGGTACATGCAAAATATGAACTCAATACAACTACCAGTGACGGAAATAAAAATTATTAAGTGCAAAAAACTAAATGGCGGCTAGCAGCTTAACGAAGCATTTGAGGACATATTATGTTTATATAAACTTTTAAGTTTATTTTGGCTTGCTGAATAACTTGGAAAAGTTTGTAAAGGTTGAAGATGGACACCCTAATACAGTGTGTATAAAAAATACTGGAAACATTTTGTGAAATCTATTTCTTAGGTAAAAGCAATCATGAAGCGTTATATAAATACGGGTCTAAAACGCTTCAATAAGCAGCTAGCTACCCATTTTTTTTTTTTTTAATACATAACATTTTTTATTTAAGTAACGGATTGCTGTACTAAATTCATGTTTGGCATGAACATTTATCACAACTAAGTTTATTTACAGAATTTTTTCCGATGTGTATTTATAAAATGGTGGCCATTTCAAATTTTGAAACTCAAATATCCTCAAACAGGTAAATTTTATAAAATTTTAACAAGAGATAAAAAAGTAAACAAAAAATTATCTGTCATCGACTTAATATCAATCAAGGATCATTCTTTACTAATTAGATTGAAGAGATAAAAGTAGATTGATAAACTATTATTTGACCTTCCTGATGGTAACTAATGATTAATCAAAACAAATTGAATATCGTAGAGGTTCTATACTTTATTTTTTTTTTCATTTTTTTAATAGGCAAAAGTTATATATAAATATGGTCAATCCTGTGTGACAACCTAAACATGTGGATCTTCACTGACAATGAAAGGTTTGATTATCTGTCAAAGCAATTCAAGAAATTATAAATTGTACAGTTATTTCAATCTATACAATTATAATATTTGAAATTACAATACATTTCTTAGTTTTATAGGTCTATCACAAGTAATAAAAAATAGTCGGTATGCTGTTATAGATTTTTGTTTGTTTGACAATGCTTGTAAAATATTAAATAGCCCACTTAAAATTCTTGCATATAAAAGTTGATGGTTCCCTATATGAAGAGGAATATACAGTACTGCAGTAAAATTTTAAACTTATCTTATTCAGTCAAAGACCTTATTTCCCAATGCTGTCAAATCCGGCCCATGTAGGTCAACCAATGTAATCAGGAAGGGGCGATTTCTTCAACAGTAAAATAAATCTAACAGATCCCAGCAACCTGTTTTCATCTCCACCACGATTTGTCAACCGTAATCATCTCGATCGGTAAATCTGCTGTGCTGAACTTCAACAGCCCAGTGTGCTAAAGAAAGAACTTAATTTTTTTGAGTACGCATTATTTAGGGCATAAAATTATTTAAAATGGCTTGCAATTTCGAAAATGTAACGTAAAACGTTAACATACATTTCAAACTCGTAACAAACATTCCCGAGGAGCAGGTTTCCTTAAATAACGACTACAACAATTAATTATTATTTTCAGTAACTTTAAATCATCACCTATATCAATTTTGAACTAAACCTTTCATTGTTACAAAATAATAGCCTTAGGGTAACAGTTTAGAAACTAACCACCCCAAAGAATATTGCCGACTGAAATACTAAACTGTTACATCTAACATTGTGAGGTATAGTAATGGTAGGCCATTACTATTTCTATTTTCTAAGAAGGATCAAGTTAACAATATTTATAATGATTTATGATTCTTTTCCACGATTTATAACGTGTTTGTAACTTGAGTAGTGGAAACAGCAGGTAAACAAAAGGTTGGCGCCAATGTCGATGGTAAAAGGTATAACGAAACATTTTTGTATAGTGAGTTTCTGTAACTAAAAAACAGTAACAACTTTTAACAACTTTACTGTTACAATTCTTTGAAAATATTTGGCATTCGAACCTTATTTTGTAATCATAAATTTCGAGGATTAATACATTTTGTGCTCGATATTATTAAATATTAGAAGTATTATATTCGTTCTTCATTTGAACAAAATAACCTAATATTTTATTTACATTGCGAGATAGACGTAATTTAATTTACTATTGTTATTGTGTCTTGGAATCGTATTTGAATGCAAATAAGCATGATTGGTATAGTTAAAGTAAATGTGAAATAGTACCTAAACGTACCATTTCATTATAATTTGCGAAACAATATTTCATAACGGATGAAATGAAAAATGTATGCAACTGTTATTGGATGACTTTCAAAGAATAGCTCTCAAGATTTTATTTTCTGAAAAGTGAACTTTGTAATACGAAGAAGACGTAACATTTTTCACAAAATATTTGGTAATGATTCAATATTAAATTGTATTCACCACTTTCGTGTTCTTAAAATTGAGGACTTTATGAGCAAATTAAAGTATAAAATACTGTCGTAAGGCAGCTCATTTAGATTCTTTCAAAAAAGTACACAGTAGTGATGGCTATAATAGTTATCAGACCTAGTCAGATATGGTGACCGTTTGAGACTTCCATAAAACGAATCTAATATACCTCAAGAAAAAATTTGGAGTTTTTCTTTTTTAGCATGAAATGTAAAAAAGTTAAAATGGGTAACATACTACTGTACAAATAGTCAGGTCAACGGTTGAAAGATTGTCATTGCCGTAATATTGTTAAAAATATATATAAAAAGCAGTAGTCAGTAAATAAAAAAACGACTTACTGAGATTTTATAACAAATCATCGGGTTCTATAACTATTTACTTATATCACTATTTACAAATAAAATAATGTATAGGCCTACTTGACAAATTTATAGAAAGCAATAAATTTGGGAGCTACATTTTATTACATATAATTCTAAGTTTAATCCAGTGGGAAATCTTATTATGTCGCGTTGGTATAGCTGACACATCCGGTTGCAACAAACGACATCCGGTGGGGGCTGTCCATCATCATCGCCGACAATACTCCGCAATGCTGTTCGATCGACCTCCTGCTCCATTGGAGACATTTATGATTTATGTTTACTTTATTGTTTTCTTTTTCATCAGAATAAATTTTACATTTTATATTTACTATAAAGTAAATAAAACATACTATAGACTCAATAGTTAAATTATATTAATATTACAATTTTACGCTTTTCATTGATAACAGTAACCTCATAGTTAATTTAATTGTTAACTACATAAAACAAATACTTAAAATACCATCAGCCATTACTACTGTCCATTGCAGTTTATTACAGAATGGAAGTACGTTTTTAATTAAAACTAAAAATATTTTTAAATGTTTTTATTTTGAAGTTTTAAAGTTTATAAAATTTAAATAAGTAATATAAAGATATCATTAATATCAATTTAATATTTTATTTATAGATTTACAGCGGATGTGTGGTTATAGCGAGCGATTGATTGGTTAGAAAACCTGGGCTTTAATTTATATATATATATATATATATATATATATATATATATATATATATATATATATATATATATATATAAAAAAAAAAAAAAAAATCACCTGGACTTTTGAATTTAAAATTTTTGAATTTAAAAACAAATAGACAAATCAGACGCGTGTTTTAATATATAATATGTGGGGGTAAATCTTAAAACAAAAAGCCTTAAGGTAGAATTCCTAAGCGACGACTCTAGCGACCCCAGTCGTACGGCTGTAGCCCATAGAAATATAAACATGTGTAAAGGTCTATGCTGTAGCCGCGAGACTATCACTCATACTGCTTCGCATGTTAGTATACGAAACTCATTCCTATGACGCGACGGAAGCGGCTCTAGTGAGGCGGCTCGAGCCGTACGACTAGACTGCTTGCATGAGCGGTCTAGTCGTATCAGCCGCGACGACTGGAACTATGTTTTTGTGCTATTCCTAATGGATGACGATAAACTTATAGAACTGGTGCGTGACAGTCGTGACGGCTATAGCCGTAATGGTTAGCGCGGGTAAAGCCGTACGGCTGGAGTCGCTAGAGTCGTCGCTTAGGAATGCTACCTTTATCTTCTACAAAAAGTTTCCATGTAGCGTATTAATAATATAGATGTTTTGTTCTGACTTAACTGATTCTTATTATTAATAAAACGCCAAAAATTATACTTTAGAGTATTTTTAGCGATTTTGCAATCTATAAAAGAATAAAAACATAAATAAAAACACGACGTTGCAAATATACATTTTTCATTTAGTTTTAAATACACGTAGAACTCATTGTAAAAAAATACTTTCTTAATATGTAAAATATTTCATAGAATATTTGAAATTGTTGTTCCTTTAAACGATGTTAATGTATTTTCATTTATTTTTAACTTATGGTTTCAAAATGTTAAATATCAAACCCAAAAAGTTAGAAAATAGTTTTTATTTTTGTTCTTCATAGTTTTATACTAGGAGTAAGATTATTTTGTGCGTGCATGGATGAACAAACTAAAGAATTAATTTTAAGTTAACTTATTTTTCTAAACTAAAACACATACCAATAATTTATTAAGAAAATAATTAATTCATATAAACTTACTTACTAAAATTTGCATTTGGCCCTTACTCATTTGATTAAATTTTGAGAGTAATATAAGAAAACAAATTGCTTTAAACTACGAAAACTACTTACTGAATTTTAAGGTATAGGCTATTTATTGGGATACTTCTTTGTATTCATTTCAGAGCTTGATATATATATATATATATATATATATATATATATATATATATATATATATACATATACTACAAAAACTAAATTTAGAGTTAGTTACTGTGCGTTAGTATACCACATAACCTTTGTCATGAGCTGGTTGTTTACTATTTTACTTCTGACATTTATGTCTGCGTTTGCCGCCAGTTGCTTACGCATTGATTTACATTTTTTATGGATCCGTCAGTTTCAAACATGACATCTTTTATCGCTATTACTACATAAAAGTATTTTCATTGTTATAAACAGACATAAAAGTTTAACATTCTGTTGTAAGTATTTAAAAATATATTTGTGAGTTGACATATTGTATTTTAAGTAGGCCTAGTATTGTAAAAGGCAGCAAATATTTTTCAAACAATTGTTCTGATGCCTGACTCATATAAAAACTAACAACTCAAGTACCACTACAGAGATGGTGGTACCACATAAAAGTCTCCGATGCATTTCTTATCAACAGTTCAATCTTCGATTAATAGTTTGTTATTACTCAAAACAACTTTAAAAACTAACTTAAATATACAAATTTCGCATAAAATCTACCTCTAAATGTTTGAAGTCGATCTGAATTTTCTTCGACCCTTATCGTCTGACATTTAAATCGTATTTGCCAAGTACAGTGAGACAGCATGTGCGATTATTTAACTGTTCTTCAATCCGTTCATACAGATAGAATATAATTTTGTTTGTACAAATCTTGAAATAAATTATACAAATATATTGACCATATGCTACTTTTTTAAAGCTGCAAATGACGATATTACCAACTTAGAAAGCTTTAGTTAATGAAAAAAACTTTTTACTAGATAAGATTTTAATGCAACTAAAAAGATTAGGGGTTTTACGCAATACAAAGATTCTAAAATGTATCCCTTCTAGTGGGACTCGAAGATAATGAAAGTTACAGGTCTGTATCTCACTCAATCCTGTAAATTATATTAAACAAAATAATAAGGTCAACTTAGATATTTTTTGGAACTTCTTTACAGCTTATTATAAGGCGAGGACCACTTTCCAAACAAATTAACTAAATTTTACCTTTACTAGTATGATACCAAAATGTCCCCATGCCCAAAAATGTATTCTGTAGGCAAAGTAATACAATTATTATGATTATAAAATTTAAAACTCTACAACTAGACTTAGCACAAGATAGAATGAGGTGTCAAGCAATGGAAGCTTCAACGTTTTGATCAACCCCCAAAATATTTCATATTTAGGACATGTACAAAACTTGGATATAGATTTTTACCTCTTCTGTAGAAAGGGAACTTAAAAAAGGATCTATTTATTCTCCCTCATACAAACTCAACTGAAATAGCCTAATCATTGAATAAATATTTACAAACCGTAAAAGCTTTGGCTCTTGGCCAAGTTTTGTTTTTAAGATGACATTAACAACTAATTTACGAACTCGTAAAACTTAGATCTCAACTTTACAAAGGCAAAAGTTTAAGCTTTACAGCTTCCCTTCCAGCACAGCTTGATAGAGATTGGGGATCATATGGACAATTAGTTTAATCTAATATATACTAAATATTTTATTTAATATACTAGGTTTAGATTTTCGTAAAATATTCAAGTCCATTTCTAAAAAAAAAAAAATATTCAGGGTGATTCAGACCACCCGTGCGTTATTTATAGCAGGAGAACGGTTTGAGTTAAAATCATGAAATAAAGTTTTTTCTCCTAAATCGCATATGGGCTTTCCAATAAAAATATTTTCATCAATGCCAGTATACAGGGTGTTTCAAAACTGGAAGTCACGGGTTCGAATCTCAATTTTTTTTTATTTAAGCATGCAGATTTTTTTACATAACTTTAAACGTAATTAGTAAAAGAAGCATTTTGGTGTACACAGAATGAATTTATCTTTTTCCGTTTCAAAATTGCGGCCATTTTTGTAAGAATAATCAACATTTACGGCATACCCTGTAATTCTTGTATTATTTGTCATAAATGACTCCTGATTCAATACACTTATTTGAAAATAGATAAGCTTTGCAGTGGTATGTCACAAGACCACATTTGTTAAAAAACAAAAATTTTCAAAATTTACTCATTTTGAAAATTGTAACTTAAATAAAACTCAAAAATTCTAAATGTAAACATATGTCATGTTGTATATTATCTTAAAGCTCTCGTTGAACTGAGCAACTTTGTATTTTACATTATTAGCGTATCTCTTTTGGTTTTCTAGTAATGACGTAAAAATGCATTTTTTCCATATAACTTGCATGTTAAATTAATGTAATTGCAACAATAAAAGAAGGAATTCCATACTATAAAGCCCTGAACAATTAACATGCAAATCATATTGCAAAATGACTTTTTTACGTTATTACTACAAAACCACAAGAGATACAATAATAGTGTCAATTACAAAGATGCTCAGTTTAACGAGAGCTTTAAGATGATATACAATATGACACATGTTTATATTTAGAATTTTGAGTTTTGTTTAAGTTAAAATTTTCAAAATTATTAAATTATGGAAAATTTAGTTTTTTGATAAATGTGGTCATGTGACATATCATTGCAAATCTTAGCTCATTTCAAATAAGTATATTGAATCAGGAGTCATTTATGACAAATAATAGGGTATTCCGTAAATATTGATTATTCTTACAAAAATGGCCGCCATTTTGAAACGGAAAAAGATAAATTCATTCTGTTTTCACCAAAATGCTCCTTTTACTAATACGTTTAAAGTTATGTAAAAAAATCTGCATGCTTAAATAAAAAAAATTGAGAATCGAACCCGTGACCTCCAGTTTTGGAACACCTTGTATACTGGCATTTTATTTTTAACAATATTTTTTAAGAATATATTAAAAACAATATTTTTATTGGAAAGCCCATATGCGATTTAGCGGAAATTAATATAAAGATTGAATTCAATAATAGTCCAATATTAGTTATTAAGAAGCTTGTAGCTTTGGACACTCGCCTCCAAGATTAGCTCGATCTCTTCAGTAACCTACCTCTAACCTCAAAGCATACATATTGCATCTCTTGTAAGCTTACTGAAGTACCTTACCAAAATGTAAATTAATAATACAGAGTTTTTCTAGCTCATGGGTTGGCGATAAAAATGTGGAATCAAAGGGCGAATGATTTTTAACGCTAACAATTAAGGGTTTTCAAACAACTTTAAAAACATTTTTTGCAATATTTTACCACGTTCTTAGTGGTCAAATCTATACTTCAGATTTGAAGAAAAGAATTGCGTTACGCTTAGTTAACCAACCGCATGTTGAAAGTAGTTACACTGATTCGTGTTAGTTGACACTGTGGCTTCTTCGTGGCGGTAGTAATTTGTGTTTGTAGTCATTAAAAAGTATATTGTATAAACAAAGGAGACAACAATAAGTGCTGACAAGGATACACAGATAATTAAAAAGTGAACATAATTTAAAACCTTTAGGAAAAAATTATGTTTACATAGTTAGTTTCATTGGGAAACTTGTAGTACGGTAGATCAATAAAGATGTATAATAATTACGAAGCTTAGTTACTCTTAGCTTATATTGGTCTTAATTTTATGGACCATATTAGGCCTATGACGGTACTACTTATAGTTTAACAGTGGAACTTAAATTAACTAATTGTAACTACAGTAGGGTAAGTATATCGATACAAATTTCATACGTCTACCATTTACTGTCAAATTTCCTGCGGTCAAGTAGGAAGAGAGTGGTGATTCTAACCCTAACCTCAAACAACGCAACGGTTGTCCGCGAACAGCTGTTGGGTTTCCCGCGCAAGATGGCGTCGTCTGCTCGTCAGCTGGAGAATGACATCGATCTGCCCGCGCATGCGCGCCGCGCGCTCGCACAGCCTCCATCACTTATTCACAGCATCCTGCGTCACGTCCTTGTATCCTTATCCTACTGCAACGCAAACGCTCAAGTACATCAATCTATTTTAAGAAGGTCGTCTGCATCAGAATTAGTATACCTACTGTTTTATCTATTACATAGGTATAATCAGAAAAAAGGTGAAATCACATTTTTGTTAAATTGAGTTTATACACTAAGCTGTTAAAAATTTTACAAGCTCTCTAATTTTTAAAACTGTAAACTTTCTCGATTATCTTAAATTAACTTTGTAAGCTTGAATATTATTCTTGTACAATTGTATTGATTGCCACATACAATAAGAATTTTGAATTTTGAAATTTCGTATTGGCCGAATGTGTGGTAAATAAAAAAAACTTATTTACATCTCTGTTATGATTAATACTAATCATTTTTCATATTTTAATAAATATAAATTAATATAGGCTTTAATAATAAATTTTCTTTAACTTTCAAATGCTGTATTTCATATAACTATTTAAACACAAAATTATTGTACTTCATCATATTTTCCTTATGAAAACCTCAAATCAATCAAATCAAAATCCTTTATTGCGTGTGACAATCAATACAATTGTATAGCATACGTCATATATACACATTAAACATAAATTCTTCAAGACCTTAAAACAATAAATTAACATTAAACAAAACCGATATTGTGTGCCACAAAAAATTCCTACGATTAAAAAAACTCATCCACTAATTAAAAAGCTCTCTCCATAAGAAATTATTTTAGTTTGTTTTTAAATAATTTAGTAACTATTTAAAAAATTTCTTCTCATTCGTAGGAAAAAAGTCAAGTTTCGAAAGAAAATACCAGAGCAACATTTAAATATAAATGTAACCGAAAAGAAAGTTAAATACATGTTATTTATGTGTATGTTTTTTTTTATATTTACATGTATATAACTAATGTTTGCATTTAATACCAACATATAATTTATAATAATAATGAGTTATTTTAATGAACAATTAAACAAAGGACAGGATAACTTATGAGAATGACTTTGTGTTTTTGACAGTAAAGAAATACTGTATTCTATTTTATTCTAAGGATTATTTCATTCAACTATCCTGTTAGTTTACCGAAAGACTATGTGGATGTGCATTTGTGTATGTACCTATTTATAGTTTCTTTAATGGTAACCCATTGTATAAAGTTTCATGTAATTAAATCTATTAAAAGTTGCAAAGGTGGATCTTACAAAAATAAATAAGTAACAGGTAATAAAAATAATTATACTTATGCGTAGGCTCTATCCAGCCTACTGACACATTTTGAAGCTGTGTCTTATTCTGTGGGTTGCCAGCTGGATAAATATAAAAGCTTTTTTAAACTGTCGTAACTGCTTTTTGTAAAACATTCGATCGTTGGGGAACGAAACAAAATAATATAAATAAACTTACGTCAACAATATATTTTATCGAAGTAAAAGTTACCTAACGTTTAAAACTCTTAGGTAATCGATTTGAAAAAAAAAACAACTAAACTTTATGTTAATGGAAAGAGGTCAAAGATTGCGTTAAAAGCTGAATATCTGACATGATTTCAGATAAAATGTATAGCAACAGCTCACTTTGATGGCACTCGGAGTTAGTAATTAAGTGGTCGAATCGTACCGGAAGTGCGGTGGCGTTGGTGGTCAAGACAATCAACAGAGGCGAGTGAGTAGTGTGTGATGACCGCCACCCATACACACACGGCACAGACACTACACTACTGACCTGGGGCTGCCCAGATATAGTCTACGTACGTACGCTCTGTTGGAAAATTGGAAAAGGTGAAAACGGATTTTGAATAATTTGTTAATATAAGTGATATTTAAGCCCAAGAATGGCCTAAACGTTCTGATTTTAAAAATAGTAGCCTCTCTGTCACAGGAGCCTCTCTACTAGTAGCCTCTTTTTAACTTGGAAGTTAAAGAATATTTTATAGAACAGGGCAAAAACGTAGGTAAATCAAAGACAAGAGACGATGTTCTATTCTCCGTCAATAGTAATACAGTAATAATAATAAATATATAAAGAAATATTAAAACTGTAAACAAACCTTGGATGGAGGTGCAAGTAGGCCTAAATTATAAACAGTTTTCACAAGTTTTATTTATTTATTTATTTTTGTTTAGTTGTGCAACTGACATGGAGTACGACGGTCATGTGTAGGGCTTATATCTAGGCTGAGGCTCAATAAGATATCGTGATGTGTATGATGAAATATGATAAGAACTGGTGGTAACGTTGACAATGACTTAATTTCTAACGGTTTTATAACCATGCACTGTGTTTCTAAATCAGATTTCAAGCACAACGGTTTGTGAACTGATCTGAAAAAAAAAACTACAACCAAATCGATCAAGACGAAGATAATGCTACATTGGCATTGATCGCTAATTATAATCAATCTACGTCACTTTTTATTACAGACTTCAGACCCTCGTTTATAGATTCTTTATGTTGGTTGTCGTCTGAGATGGCTTAATTTGAAAAAGCAGACTTTGGTACAAACACAACTCCATCCCGTTTTGACCGGTGTAGGGTTGTATCATTGTCTGGAACGAATAGTAGATGTATTTTTTTATTTTGAATTTGTCATCAAAGACTAATAGTCGTTTAGAAGGAATGTTTAGTCTGTTCTGTTATAAATAGAATGGTTTTGATTTTATTCTTCATACAATCCCTTGAAGATGTACAAGTACATTGCTGTAATGAATTAAGAATTTTTTCCCATGACCATAATCAGATTTAAATGTATTGCTAAATAAAGCCCTGTTTAAAATATATAAATACTGTAAAATGTAACCATATCAATCAGCAGCAAAAAAAAAAAAAAAAATAAATAATAATAATAAAATAAAAAATAAAAGTGAGATAAGATAAGAATATAAAATGAAAAATTATTTGTTTATCAGAATCAAGCAGCCAGTAATACAGCAGCCAGAAATCCGGTAAGAGAAATCTTGCAGAAAATCCTGGCACACAGAAAACAAATAAAAATTACACTAGAACGAACATACAGATTAGTAAATATTCTATGAATGAGTATGGCAAAATAATATTATGCACCATGGCAAAATTTTACGAAAATAAATAATAAAATATAAAAATACTAAATATGTATGGACAAACAAACTATTATATGCTATATAGATAAGAAAAACAACTAACGGGATGAAGAAATAATATATACTATATAAAATAATAAAATAATGTAATTGAAAAGAAAGAATAATTAGCACTAGAATACGTGTCAGGAATAAGCAAGAAATGAGCTTAAATTTCATTTCATTTCATTTCATTTCATTTATTTCGTCATAAACAATTTACATAGTAAATACATGACATGTCAGTTCAAGCCTTAAACTAATTATTGCTACACTACAGGTCACACAGGTTTCATTAAAATTAGTACTGTACATATTTACATAAAGTTGTCATCATTAAAAAACTCATCTAACTTATAATAAACTTTGCTTACAAGGATTGATTTTAATTTACACTTCAATTTATTTACAGGACCAATCATTTTTATGGCTTCAGGTAACTTATTGTACACCTTCAGACCCATATAATAAGGACCACCTTCCAAGAGTGACAGTCTGTGAATCGGGTATTGGAGAAGTCCCCGGTTCCTTGTATTATGCTCATGTGCATGCTGATTTTCCAACATAAGATGTTGATTAGACCTGAAAAACAGCGCTAGCTCATAAACATACAAAGAGGGGAGTGTTAATATCTCAAGCTGTTCAAACCAGGGCCTGCAAGAATCTCTTCTTCTTAGTCCTGCAATTAACCTTATTGCTCTCTTTTGCATTTTGAAAACCCTGTCAACTGCTGAAGAGGCACCCCAGAACATAACACCATATTTCAAGTGGCTGTAAAAGTTTGAATAATATATAGATTTAATGGTGGCCTTATCAACGACTGGGAGCATAACTCTAATAGCAAAGCAAGCTGTCCCAAGCTTTTTACACAGACATGATATGTGCTCCTTCCATTTGATCTCTTTATCTAGATTTAGGCCCAGAAATTTTGTGTCATTTACGCTTTTGACTTCATCAATTTGCTGGAGTATTTGTCCCTCTTGCCTGGTTTTAAAGACAGTAAGTTTTGATTTAGCAGCATTGAACTGGAGGCCATTTAATGAGTACCAGTGTGATAGCTGTTCTAAGCTATTTATCAGTCTATGTTCTAATTGCTGTTCTCCAGATGCTTGTACTACAACACTGGTATCATCAGCAAAGAGAGTAATTTTAGAATCTAAAACATTAATTTTTATGTCGTTAATATAGAGGACGAATAGTATGGGACCCAGTGATGAGCCTTGAGGGACTCCATTTCTCATAGCTAGCCAAGAAGAGTTGAAACAATTACCTTGATTATTTTTTATGATCACTCTCTGCTGCCTATTTTGAAGATAAGAAACAACCCAGGCTAAAGCTTTTCCCTCAATTCCATATCTTTCCAATTTACTGGCCAATAATTTGTGATTGACACAGTCGAAGGCCTTGGATAGGTCGCAGAACAGATACATTTATATCGTCTATTTAAAAAGAATGCGTTTGTAACGAGGGACTTATATAGGCCTATTCGTATTACGAAATCTATTCGAAACCTTGCGCTTTGAAGGAGAAACGTTACATTGTATATTTACATAAATATAAATAAATAATTCCTAGTGGAATACAAAATTTTTAAAGTCAAATTAGCGAAAGTAAATAAATTATAATAAGAAAATTATATATTTATCATAAGAGCAATAACGTCAATTAAAAACTAGACTGTACAATCGAGTTAAGTTTTACATCGGTTATCGAGATAATTAATGTAGACGTCGTACTTGACCAAAGCGTGATTAATCTTCTGACCACTACTGGAAACGATACCGAGAAAAAGAAACTATCGGACATCAAAACACACTTGTTATCGACACTGCATCATTAATCTAGCAGCGAACTTTCACAAACACTTATCGCCGGTGCTCCGTCTCCCGTGGCCGACTGGCGACTCGGTAGGCAACAATAGAGTGATCGATCAGGGATAATGTCCCATTAGAAGTCAAGAAGCTGACGACACACCAAAGTGGAGGAATCATCTGGAATAACCGCAAATAAATTGACAACATGGAGGCCGTAAGTAGGCCAGGGTGGGGGTGGGGTGGGGGTGGGTATGACGTATCCTCCCGCTGCCACCCTCCTGGTCCATGCTCGGCCCAGACTCCAGTACTGATAGAGAGAGCGGGCCTCTCGCTGCCCCCCGGTAGATCGCGCCCCGGTACTGCCCTGTGGCTGTGCGTGACGTGACGTGACGTGACGTGACGTGCGAGTGACGTGACGATGCGTGACGCGGTGTGACAGTGCGACGTCACGCGTGATGGGACCCCTCGGCTAGGTGAGTAGACCGTAGCTCCGGCGGCGGCACATTGCTGCGGCCAGCACGTTGCTATCGATTGGTATTGTCTCCTTTGGTGTCGGTTATCTATTTGTAATTGATGGTGAGTAGGGTTGGAGATCACACTACTACTAGAAGCTCAAAATAACAGGATCGGAATAGTAACCGGGTAAATGAAATTGAAGCATATTGCATAATCCAGCCCACATATAAGAAATAGACTAAGTGAAAATAAGCAACAAATAGACTTTGATTATTGAAAAGATAATTATTTATAATACTAATTAATTAAATCCTTTAACGATAATTGAAAAGATGATGCATTGCTGTTAATCTACTTCTATGTCCTTTGGTATTATAACTTGAAACAATTAATTGGAACCATTTGAATATAGTAATGCTATTTTGGAACAACACGCTATACAGTAGTATTGTGGGAGACGAGTCTAAGGGGTGAGACTCGCACCCCATCAATGGGCTAAGTGGACCAATCCAGACGCTAAAAATACACACACCGACCGTCTGGTTATCCTGTGCCGTCCTTCACCTCTGTGCTTGCGTTATTTACCTTGTCTTACATTTAAAATATCTTTTAAAATATGCACTATCTGTTTTCCAAGCAATCCCACTATAGTATATTTATATAAACAATGTACATAATATGAAGTGTGATAAATAATGAAAGATGATACGATTTGCTTAAAAAAAAACACTTAAATATTAAAAAAAATATGCGAAAATATATTGATCTTTCGCTTGTTTTATTTTAAAGATTTATTCACTTACCCTTGAAAAATCATTTACAAGTTTACTCATATGCATTAAAAAAATTGTACAATTCCTTTAAAATTAGGAAAATATTTTTACCAAATCTAGATATTTTAAGAAAAGGTTATATTTCATAGTGCAGTGATATTTACAGCTATTAAAATTATGTTGTATACATGCAATGTGATACTGATAACAAAATTTATTAATTACATCAAAATTAATTAATTAAAATATAAATATTCTGTTTTAAAGGAACTAAGTTGTTTGGTAATAATTATGAAAGATAAGCCAAATTGAAAATTTCATTATTGGAATTATTATTTTAACTTATGAATTAGTTGATAAATCAATAATATTGATAATAAACATAGTAGATAAATAAAGAAATTGGACGAAGTAAAATAATGAACAAGAAAGTAGAAATATACACAATTATTGGAATTATAATGTATACGGATATTTGAAGAAATAAATTAAAATACATATTTTGTCTGTTTAAAATTAATGTTGTTAGCAGGAATTTAGAATACTATGAAAAGTACATCCGGAATAGAATAGTTTGTACCAGAAGCAAAGACGACAAAAAAGAAAAAGAAAGACAGACGGAAATAGAAGGACCAGAAGGAGACAATAAGAAATTAAAAACATAAAAAACCAAACTACAATTGAAACATATTTGTAAGTTCGACTTGAAGAAAATGTTGAATTTTTGTGTTTTTATCTTAACCATGATCATTTTACTACAAAGCACTTACCCGTCTACCCTATCCCATTTCGTAATGTGATGCAATTCAGACAGGTCAGGCTTTGCATTAATAAATAGGAGTAAATTTGTATTTACAATTAACAAACCTCATGACCGGGAAGGAGAATATAGTTTTTTCCTACCACTGCTTGGAAATAATCACATTGCCACTCCTGTAACCCCTATGCAAAAGAGTTCATTTCCAGTTTCCATTTCTTTCCCGCTCTAGAGCGGCAATGTTCTTTACCGCATGCTAGATCAAACAGCAATTTTAAGTCAGCTGTTATTACAAACCATGCCACAGCTGTTGTTTATTGTTGTCATTTAGTAATTGCTTACTTTATAGTTTGAGGTTATGTTTGATATTTAACAGTGTGTTACAACAAAAACAAATAAAACATAGTCTAAATGACATTCTGTATACAATAAAACATGCAATCTGTAGCAATTATAATGGTAGGAAATATCTTGTATGTATTACAAGCGCAAGTAGTCATTGCCGCTCTCGAATTGTTTGGCCGCACTCAGTGGACTTCGTGCGGCCATCTACAATTCTCGAGTGGCAATGACGTATTTTATGGTCTTATTACACAAATAGCTATTTTTTAAACGTCATGGTATGAGGTTATATTTAAGGTAATCTACTAAAAATGTTTACACGTTTTTTATAACCCACAAATACTAATATATTTTCTAACTGCTGTCTGAACTATAGCTTTTCGTCCTGATCAAGTTTTGTGACTGAGTTTAGAAAAAAGCTGTATGCCTGAATAATGGACTATATATTTCGTTTTAAATGTTAATTTATTCAACATTTGACATAGCAAGTCCTAACTTTGCCTCGATGGATAAACAGATTTAAAATGTAATTACATAAATAAAAAGAGTTTTATGATTTGTTTAAATTGTCACGAAAAAGAATATTCATCTTGTTGTTGCTATTAAAAACAATCGCCTAACTGCTACTGCTGAAGTTGTACTGTACTGTGTATTGTTAAGAGTCATCTTCACCCCTGGTCCAGTAGCCCATTGTTGCGCAATCGCCAATGTTAATCATACGGCTTTTATGCTAAAACATGGTTTTGTATTCCCCTGTTTCGGACACCGTTTTTCAACCGATTTTCTTGAAAGTTGGTAAGTGTTTAGTTGAATACTTATATTAGGTTTCTCATACCTCGAAAATTTGAAAATTTTACAAAATTTTGAAATATTAAATAAGGAAAATCGAGTTACTTTGCGACGTCACAGAGAGTAATATTTTTTAAATTTTCAAAATTCCGAGGTATGAGAAACCTAATATAACTATTCAACTAAACACTTACCAATTTTCAAGAAAATCGGTTGAAAAACGGCGTCCGAAACAGGGGAATACAAAACCATGTTTTAGCATAAAAGCCGTATGATTAACATCTAAGCCAAGGGGTGAAGATGACTCTTAAGAGTCATCTTCACCTTTGGGCCAGTAGCCCATTGTTGCTCAGTCGGCAATGTTAACCATAAGGCTTTTAATGCAAAACATGGTATTTTATTCCCCTGTTTCGGACGCCTTTTTTCAACCGATTTTCTTTAAACTTGGTAAGTGTTTAATTTAAGTTATATTAGGCTCCTCATACTTCGAAATTTAGAAAATTTAACAAATATTACTCTTTGTGACTTCGTAAAGCAACTCGCTTTTCCTTAGTAATATTACATATAAAAATACAATATAAATACATGAGAAATACATACATACATATATATATATATATATATATATATATATATATATATATATATATATATATATATATGAAAAAGTAACATGGTTCCGGGTTTAGGTCTTACCATGAGACCTACGGTAATAGTTCATCACTATGGGAAATTCCCTAAAAATAAAAACAGTAAGTAATATACTTTCATATTATTAAAATCAAACACAGTTTTCTTGACATCATACGAAAACTCTGCAAATGAGAAAACTATGTCCATTGTGCAGAAAAACTGTTTGGAAAGAGACTAAAACTCCTTTTTAGTATTATAATGACATAAACTTTAATAAATAATGTTGCTTATAACAATCTAGTACTGAATAGTGGGATGACAATCGAGGCGAATCTATTAGGGGTCGTAAGTTTCGTAAAATGGTCTACAAGAAATAAAATTATAAACAAAAAAACTCTGTACTGAGAATCTCTTTTTACAATCTCTTTGGTTCTCCCTACTGAAATCTTTATACCTTGAGGGTATTTATTAGAAATAATTAAAATACATTTAAGTGAAAACCAATATGACAATATTTCAAGAGTCATAAAAATGAATGGCACATTACAGAACAAACATACCTGTAAATAAAATAATAAAAAATATAATTTAAATGAAGCAGTTATCAGCCTCTCTGGTTGGCGCTTCAGTGATGACGTCATCTGGTATTCCGCCTCGCAGCATCTGCGCCTCTATGGCCATGTTAATATTGCAGGCCACATTCACTCTGCCCTATTGGCTGCTGCACGGATTTACCTTATGATATTTTTCCCAAAATTGACCATAAAAGCAATTTTGAATTTAATTAGAATCGTCTTTCTGCACATTTATTATAAATTAACCCTTTTTGTGCCGTAGCCTCTCTCACACCACGCGTTTATCTTTTTTTTAGTAGGGGAGCGCCTGGTAATATAGACCCCCAAGGAAATAATTGTATATAATTTATACTTTTTATAAAATAAGGTTAAAATTTACAATATAGTCTTTATATTAATAGCTTTGAAACATATATCCCACTGTTACAACAATTTGTATGGGGTTTCAAAATTAGTGTCTAATTTCTAAGGAATCAGAAAGTGCCGAATAGTATGGGCCATACGAAAAAAACAAAATCAAGCAAAAACCGAACCTTTCAGGATAAAACATATTTTTATTAGATATTAAATAATTATACGGTAAACCTTTAGGGCTTGTAATTCAACCTTATTTAACAAAAAGTATAAATTATGTACAATTGTTTCCTTACGTGGCCCGTACTACCCGCCAATTTACTATATCTCAAAATAAATAAGTAGTAAAACTAATAGCCGCCACTGCAAGCGTCATATCTTTTTCCAACCACTCCCCAAGACCTTCGCCATCCTTTTTATTGTAAACTTCAACATTGTGACCTAAAAAATACAAAATAAAACAATTACTGTCGAGGCCCAAACTACCCGCATGGTATAGTGGCCCCTTCTACCAGACTGGCATTGAAAACAAAAACATGTCGGATTCAATGGAAGGTAATTTGAATTCAGATGAACCTCTCACGATTGTGTTAACATTTAACATTTAATATAAGGTAAGTAATAAACCTAGTTACACAGTTTTATCATTGGCGGAGTCAGCACAGGAACTTCTCAAAAGTTAGTCGGAGCAAAGATTTAGATTTCTAGGTGCGAAACTCAACAACTGTAAATTAAAAGCGACCTAGCACATAGCGAACATAACTAAATAATAATAGCAGGCCTTGCGGTTCTCCTACGTGTTTCGCAATGCTGTTAAATATTGGCATATTAGAGAAACATCGCTTGGCCCGTACTACCCGCTGGCCCATACTACCCGGCGCTCCCCCTATGCATGGACAAAGATTGCGGTAAAAATACTGAGGGTAAAATATATAAAATTAAACTTTTACAATTAACTGATTCAACAAAATAAGGTTTGAAACCAAAAAGGAACAGTTTATACTGCAATAACGACCTAATTTAAACCTACTAAGGGAAGTGCATTTACAAAGTACATATAACTACACTGTGCCACCCGTAAGACATATCAAATTAATTAACAATCAGAAATCAGTTGTACACGCTTGAATTACAATCATATTTCTCACTATTTAAACCCATCTAACAATTTTAAAATGATTTAAGTAGTGAAAATGTACGTGCTACAATTCTAACGGTGACTGGTTTTAAATTTAAATATATGCTATATTACATAGAAAGTAAAATCAACACAAAATTTTTGCTGCAACACTCCTTATTGATTAACTTAATAATCATTATGTTCATTGAAAGAAAACTTCGTTTCATTTACAAAAGAACATGAAAATTTACATCCATAGTTCAATGCTCATGGTTTAGTATTAGCAATTAAAAGTCCCTCTTTTGTTATTTTCCAAGAAAGATACATATGGTAAAATTGATGTTACCATAACAATAGCGTGTTAGCATAATTAATTAGGCTTTTCTTCTTTTTTCTGTGTAGCCTTGTGAGGTCCTAGTTGGTGCTTTAGGAATCCACTCGATGAGTGGTGAAATAATGAGTAGGCCTACAAAGTATTGGTGTTTATAGATTGTTGGGCATTATTACACATTGAAAATAGTATTGATATCGTTATAGCTCTTTTAGAGTTCTAGTTTATTGTTCAAAGTTATTGTGTTTATTGTTATAATAATTAAGATATAGTCACTGATACTAATTATATTATATAATGTTATCTGTTCATATGACGTTTTTTAAAAACTGTTATTGTAATTGTTATGCACACTTGTTCCTCTTTGCCTCCCCCAGAGAGGGCTAGACTATATAGAGTAACTTTGACGAATATTCTCTTACAAACCCTCATGACACTGAATAACCGCCTGCATACAAAATTCCTTCAACTATGTTGTAGAGAACATGTGCATATGGTGCCTCTATTTGTTAATCATACTTGACCAGTTGATTATAATCCATATAGGTAACACGATTGTGCGTTTGGTGATAAAGATCTAAAATTTGGAATACAAATATATATGAAGGCTTAGGGGTCAAATATATATGAAGGGGTTTTAGGTCTTGGGTCACATTTTCACTGATAACTATTTTTATTTAGATAATTTTGGAGTTTGTGGAAGAACTTAAAAAATCATTCAGAACTTATAAGGAACTTGAATTATATTGAGTTGTTTTAGAGAAAATTCAAAAAGAAAATCTTTCCCGTGTTATTTTCACTTAAAACATTTATCATTTGTTTTAAAAAGAAAATTGTTAAAACTTTATATGTACCTTAATTGGGTCTAAGCGATGCTTTTCACATAAAACACTCTGATTCAGCAAACCACATCTTAAATACCACGGTATTTTTAATAGTTGTTGAATTGTGTATTTTGAAGAGTACTTTTAGGGTAATATATACACGCCAAATAGAAATATATGAAGTAATCAGAACAACTAATTAAAAGAAACATAAACAGGAAGGCATACAGACACTGTATATGCTTACTTAAAGATAAAAATACTATATAATTTGGGATCTAGTTTTACCTTCATCAGCGGGTTAGCTAATGGAAACCAGATAAGGGTATGTGTCAGTGCTTATCAACATGTTTAATAACTAATGTATTATGTTTTTCAGTGATAAATCTTAACCCCTTAAGTGATAAATCTAAGCTACTATATAATTTAAGTCTTTGTAATTGAGACTTTTTGTAATCAAAATTTTAGAACTCTCTTACCAAACGCCCAATTCTTACATAATTTTTACTAATCTGACTTAGGTCTACTATTAGGTGACTTTTTATACTAGATTCAAAACCTCCAAAAACCAAATAACGTTTAAAGAGGTCGTAAAAACAATAGGTTGTAAAAATGTGTATTTCACACTTAATCTGGGCCGTTTTACATTTATATAATAGAAGAGTAAAAGGGGTTAAAAACCAGGAAAAGATTATGAACCTTAATCATAAATTATTTTTATAAGGCTTATCAGATCTGTAGTACGTGACATAATGAGTATTCTCGTTCCGAAATAGCCATGTGTGGCGTTATTTCTGGCAAATTCACCCTTAAGCCCCAGGTGACCTTTGCCCCTGATCCCCGGGTTTTGACAGACCAATTAACACAACATCTTTATCCCCTGTCACGCCTGACGAGGGTCTCTACCTCATTTACTATTTTTCTCACTGATGTTTTCATTTCATCATGCTCCCTAATTTCAACAAAAGATTCCAACAATGAAATTGTATACAGTATTATAGTTTTTATGAACCTATTAAAAAATAACTAAGGCCGCATTGATTACCCTAATTGGAATTGATTGCATACACTCCGTCAAACCTAGCATTACTGACAAATCTAAGGGGGTTTAGTGTAGTGAAAAGCAGCAAAAACAATTAATTATTAATTTACTTCTTTTCCTTTACTCAGGAGCCTGCACTTTTTCCATGTACAAGGACTAATGAATCAATAATGAAAAGTGTGTTTTTCCGTAAAGCTTACATTTTATGTTTTGCAATTCTATAGATTGAGGGACGTTTTTTAATTAACTATATATTTATTATATTTCCATGGTACAACCATTAAAAAAATTACATTTTACCAAACAACGTAACAAACATTACTCTCTGTGACGTCGAAAAGTAACTCGCGTTTCCTCAGTAATATTTGTTAAATTTTAAAAATTTCGCGGTATGAGGGGCCTAATATAACTATTCAAGGAATAACTATTAATTACTTTTAATTAGTTATTCCTATAACTTGGGGGCGGAGGGGGGAACGGGAGATTTTGGAAAAGCTGTACTTTGTAAGAAAATGAACAACTTCAGAACTCATAGTACCTCATTGTACTGATTTGTTCTGCATGCCCCCCCCCCCAGATATCAGTGTGTTTGGTATCCGGCCTGGACCTTACGTTGCATACCACCGTTTTTGCGTGTCCCTCTTGGAGATAGTCTATTGCTTAAAAACTTCATCTATAATTAGGAAGAGGATTTGTGTTATCAATACTAACAATAGTTTTGTCCAACATATAAAATTGGGTAATAAATATTAAATTTCATAATGAATTTCAAATATTTTTAATTTTGTATTATTATGTATGAATTATGTTTATTATGTATCAATTATGAATTGTTATGAATTATGTATTTTTTTCGTTTGGCCTGTCTATTATTTTAAAACAATAACTGTTTCAAATTAAATTTTATATAATCGAACTTATAATCTGTTTGTCTTTTTACCAGTAAAAGACCCACACAATACAAAAAATATTTCCGATGAAAAAAAATCTTAAACATTTACCCAAAGTTTATGGTTTATGGTTAAAAGGTTTTCAGGTTGTGATTATCAACTGTAATGGAGTACATTTTTTCTAGTAAATAGTATACTGTTTGATATCTGTATTGAGATTGTCCTATATATATATTTTTATTATTTTATTTCTTTGAACCATAGAGGATCAAAAATTGGAGGGACTTACAATGATATCAAGGGTGTACTCCTCCCTTAGTTCGATTATAATTAGGTGATTTGCAGCCTTTTTAGCCGTTCAATACTCAAGTGCCTAATCAATGTTAAAAGACATATTTAATAGAAATGTTGATAATAACAGTGCAATATTATTATAACATTTGACATGGCCCTTACTTAACTCGATTCATTAATAGAAATATGTATATTGATACTTTTTTTTACAAAACTGAGACAATAATACCTGGATATCAAATTGATATGTCCTCCACTATCTAATATTGTGTTAAAAGTAATATAAATCTATAAAGTAACGACTGAAAGTGACTCTGAAAATTTTTTCTGACGTATTTCACCTTTGAGAGAAATCGAGGCATGATTTTAAGCATTGTTTTTAACATTGGAATGACATAGACACAGCTGAAATGCAAAAACGTAAACTCTTTTTTCGTTATTGTTTAGTAAATTAATTGTTGCGGACATTTTCCATCACTGATTAGTAAACAAAATTCACCCTGAATTTTCAGGAGGAAAATGTCCGCAACAATTTACTAAACAATAAAATTAACTCACCAACAATGACCTTTTTTCGATATTGTAATATTTTTTCAAAGTCGTTACAATTTCGTTTTCGCCTTAAAGGCAGAGAGCTAAGAGTGGCTAAGAGTGGAGCGTTTTTGGGATCGCTTTTATGAGCCGACATTGTTTTGCAAAACAATTCGTTGTAAGGTTTTTAAATCCACCAATAACGCTTGACAAGTTGACGCGTACGTTAAGCTTTCAGTTAAATATTGCATCCAGCTAAGGCTGAAATATGTATAATATTTCATTTTCAGTGTAATCTGTGTAATATTTCATTTTTAAAAATAGTTGAAAACTGATGCATGTGCTTGAAAAGGAATCACATATAATTTGCCATTTTCAATTAGAATTTAGTTTTATTTGAGTAATATTAGAAAAATTGTGTCATTTGTTATGCATGTTAAGTAAGAAGTACATGTTGAGTATCCGAAGTTCCTACCATAAGTCAAAAGTAAAATATCAGTGTGTTTTATTAATAGTGATGCGTTGTTATCCTTAGTGACCTTTTAAGTATCAAAAACCAGAATATAAAATATTGCTTCACAGAATAAAATTGTTTACAAGATAAAAATGATTTTTCATGCTGTGGTGCATTATTTATGTTTCTGTGGATAGCTTTAAAAGAGGATAAATATTTCCTACAAATATTCTGAGTAACCATTTGTTAAATAACTATACCTTATACATAACATAACTATACGATATTCCTAAAAACGTATGCCATCTTTGATCTAATCTTCTTATGGTATGACATAAAACTATTATAGTTGATATATGTAAGCAAATGGTTTCCCTTCCATAACTTCAACAGATCAAGCCTCAAATTGGAATGATTTAATTGAAATATCACGGTAGACAGTGATGTATTAAAATTTAAAAAGTATAATACTTTTTAGTAAAAAACTATTTTTTTTTATTGTAAGAAGACCAAATACAGATTTAATTTAGCCTACCACTAAAAATCTATTCAAGAGATAACGGAAGAATTTTCTAGGAACAATGGATAGGATTTATTCAAAACGTTTCAATATGGCAAACAATTACTGGCGGGATTGTGGAGTTTTGGGGTGAATTGTTTAAATTGTTTTCACGATCTAATGGGAGACTTTGAAAGCGACTCTGCGGCAAATACCCAAACCATCTATCCGTTGACGATTAGTGGACTTTTCACTAACAACCTGATGGTCCACTAATTAAATTGTCTGGTTCGGTACAGTTTGAATGGTTTACAATTGTTCAAACAATGATACTTTCGTAACAATGGTACAAAATACTTTAAAAACTCATTACCTTAAAACCTATACATAACCTTTTAATTAATTATATAATTAAAGTATTGATTTGTTAATAAATGATTATTAAATATTTTTAAGAATTATCTGGTATTTACTGATTACACAAAAGACAGCATTAAACAAAATGAAAATGCTAATTGTAGATTGGATTGGCTTTTTCGTAATACTTACTAACGCAGTTGGAGTCTTCACGGGAAGGGTTGGGCTGGGTGGAGGAGGGGGGAACGGGAGATTTTGGAAAAGCTGTACTTTATAAGAAAATAAAACACTTCAGAACTCATAGTACCTAATTGTACTGATTTGTTCTGCATGCCCCCCTCGAAACAAAATTACTCACACTATACGCTTATGAATACCATTGGATATATTAATTACTTTTTTTATAATTGAATAATTACTAAACCCGATCTATCCTAACCAGCCCAACAAAATAATCAATGTCCAGAAAGGTGAAGCATAATATCACGAAATTAAAGTATACAAAACATCGGACCAGGTTGGGATTACGATGTGGTTAATTAAGTGGATAATTAATTGTGGATAATAAGGCCTGTTAGTTTAGATCTGTAGGAGTAATTAACATTAATATTAACTACATACAAGTCAAACCAACGTGGAGTAGCTGAAGGTTTACTATTTAGGCATTTTATCTTCTCATTTTTGTTTTTGTTATGATAACTCGATTAGGAAAAAACATTTTTTATTTGTAAATACAGTTAAACGAACCATTGAATCAGCATTTCCACTGCATTTACTATTGGGTTCGGTATATTATCTGCAAGTACCCATTTATTTAAAGCCAGAACTATACGAAATAAGCTTAATATCTAATTAAAGATAATATCTAAATAATCTATTAAAGGTACCGTATGCAAAGACATTCAAAGAGCAAATATCTTTTATTTAATTGATTATGGAATATATAAAAAATGCTAGTGTGTTTTAAAAGTGGATGTTGCAATTGTAATTAATGATTTTGAAATTTATTGAACATGAAAACATAATTTATTATAATTAAGAAGTTAATTAAGTCCTCTTGTTGATGGCATTTCTTCATATCCAGTTTATATTATCATTCCATCTCGTACCACGTTTAACCTTGTCAGAAATCTTGGAGGTTTATAAATATAACCAATCCAATTAAATACATTGAGAAAAATTAAGAAATGTTTCTATCACTTTAACCAATCACTTTGCTACGTAGGGCAAGCAATTTCAACATTAAAGTAATTGGAAAAATAGCTTGAGTTAATGCATGTTTTAATTGTGATAAAATCTTATTTTTAGAGATTATAAAATTAAAGATATTATAAACTATAAATTATAAAAACATACCCAAATACGAGTATTTTTAATTGTTTTCCTAAAACATTGGCATTTTATATTCCTATTTTTATTATAAATTTCACTATTTTATCTAAATAAATTTGATTCAAAGTATGAAACAACCACTGAAACTGTTTATGTTACAATTTTGTAGGATTACAGTTCGCACTGTAGGCAGTTTAATGTTTTAACAATTAGGGTAGGACTATATGACAGTTCACACTGTAGGCAGTTTAATGTTTCAACCATTAGTGTAAGCCTATCTGACAGTTCACACTGTAGGCAGTTTAATGTTTCAACCATTAGTGTAAACCTATCTGACAGTTCACACTGTAGGCAGTTTAATGTTTTAACAATTAGGGTAGGACTATATGACAGTTCACATTGTAGGCAGTTTAATGTTTCAACCATTAGTATAAGTCTATCTGACAGTTCGCCCTGTAGGCAGTTTAATGTTTCAACCATTAGTGTAAGCCTATATGACAGTTCACACTGTAGGCAGTTTAATGTTTTAACAATTAGGGTAGGACTATATGACAGTTCACACTGTAGGCAGTTTAATGTTTTGACAATTAGGGTAGGACTATCTGACAGTTCACACTGTCCTTGCAAGTAGATCCATTTCTTTTGTAATTCATCGAAACAGTTAACCATGTCAATAAATGTATTAAACTACCAAGATATATCATTGAAATTATTTATTTTGTGCTGACAGCCTTAAGTAGCGTTGTGGTTGTTCGGCGACGACGTCATCTGGTATTCCGCCTCGTAGCATCTGCGCCTCTATGGCCATGTTAATATTACAGGCCACATTCACTCTGCCCTATTGGCTGCTGCACGGATTTGCCGTTACGACTCCGCTATTCCCAGCGAGATTGCTCGTAAACGGCCTGTACCAGTTGTCCAAAGTTCTCAGTCAAGGTGTAAGTGAGCGAAACCCTAAAACCGACTTATAATATATGTATGATAAAGGGATGGTAAAATCTATGTTTCGGAAAACTAACCAATATAATTAATACAAAAATATCAAAATAATCAACTTCCTGTAATCTTATCGAGCTTTAGGTTACTGAATTTCATAACTTGACTTTATATAGGAGAAAATTTACTCTTGTTAGTATTGGTTTCTATGTTTTCCTTAAAATATCTACAGTATTTCGAAAAATTACTCCAATTAGAATGAACTTAATGTTGATGGAATAACGCATAAAATCATATTGTAGCTTTTTGTTATGTTGATGTTATACAAAATGATTCGTTGAAAATGTCTTGGATAAAAACAAATTTAGCATTATTGTGTTCATTAAATATTTGAAACGGTTGTTGTTTTTCAATAAAATTTCATCACGGTCAGTACAGAATATAGAGAGAACATTGAGATCAGTTTTTATCTGGTGATGTTGGCAGTGGCCAACGCGAGTTGTTGGCAGCATAAAGTTGGCAACACTCCATTTTTCATTGTTCATTTTTCTCGAATTGACATTTTTACTGCAAGCTATTTATAAAACACCACCATACATTGGGAAATACTTCTGTACGAAACAAGTAGAGAAAGCATCATATATTTAGTTTAAATCCGGTCGTTTTTTATGTTTAAATGAGTAATGATTTCAAAAAATAAAAATGGTAAAGGTTTTGAAAAAAAATGTTGGAATTAAAATATGCCAAGTGTTCAGTAGAAAATGAATATACTATAAATTTGCGTAGTTTTTACGAACAGCTGACATCATAAACAGCTAGTCATTATAAAAATAATTTCCTTTTATGAAATGAATTTAATACTTGTATAGAGTCAAACAAAATTTTAGGAATGAAACTGAAACCGAGGTGTTTGAGATTATACTGCAAGAAACTTTTATCGGTAAAGTTTGGATGGGTACCGCATCTTTTCTTACTTCGCTAATGGTTATCGTGCAGAAGAATGAGAGATAATTGAAGTCATAAACCAACAGTTTATCCATGTCAAAGGTTCTTTCCATAAACACTAAATACTTTTTAATTTATGTTCCACCTGTAATTATGTTGTGAAGAACTATTAGCGTAAAATGATTAAACTAACTCAGCAGAAAAACGACTAGCTTTGCGTAAAAAAAATACTTATTAAATAAATAATTTTAAATTATGTTTTGAATTATTCAATATGAAAAGTAAAGTATGAAGTATGAAAATCATATTGGAAAGTACCATAGACCATAACGGGTCTTATAATTTAGTGGTTTTGTTCTGTGACTTGTTATTGCAATATTCTTATTTAGTATATAAAAGTTAAAGTCCTAACTTATTTATCACTAAGCAATTGTTAATTTGTTCCGGTGCACATTGAGTTTTAAACACTATATTGAACTTATTATTAACTAAATGTTGCTTTAAGCTACACCATTAGAAAGGAAATACTATAGAGTTTGGATGGGTAAAATTATAATACCATTTTGACGTCTTTAGTAGTATTTTTCTGGACTCTATATCAAATCGCCGAGTAAAACTGCCTTCAAAAAAACCTTACACCAAACTCAAACCCTGGATAAATGACAACGTATGTATGAAAATTCGTATTAGAAATAAAATACATTCAAATGTGAACAAACATCCGAACAATTAAAAACCTACTACTTGAAGTACAGAAATAAATTAAACACTGAAATTCGTCAGACAAAAAATTCATACTACAAAAATCTGTCCCAAAATTGCACTGGAGATTCTAGGGCTAAGTGGAAAATAATGAAATAACAGGTCAAAACGTTCAGACTAGTAGAGTAATTAATATTTTAGACAACGATGATATTTTAAGCGATCCTAAGGATGTTTCTGAAAAGTTAAATGATTATTCTTTGGGCGTTGTTGATACCTTGAATATAGAAAAAGACCTACCTGGAAGATTCTCAAATTTACGCTATAAAAATCTTTTCAGAAGTGAATGCCAACAGAATTCAATGTTTATTGATCCTGTTACGCCGCATGATATATTGAGAACAATCAATTCCCTAAAAAATGGAACGTCTCCAGGTGTTGACGGAATAAGCTCATCTTTAATAAAGACATTTGCATTACATATTGTTGATGTTTTGTGCCATATAGTTAATTTAAGTTTTCAACAAGGAGTTTTCCCAGACAAACTGAAAGAAGCTATTGTTATACCCATCTTTAAAAGTGGCACAAAGAGTAATTGCAGTAATTATCGACCAATTTCGTTGTTATCTTCATTCTCTAAAATATTTGAAAGGATAATAGAAACTAAAATAATAACTTTTTTAGAAAGAAATAATTTTTTTAGTAGAAACCAATTTGGCTTTAGAGAAGGGATGAATACTGAACATGCTTTACAAAGCTTCATGACAAATGTGTATAATGGATTAAACGAGGGGAAAAGTGTCTGTGGCCTATTTTTGGACATAACAAAAGCATTTGATACAGTTGACCATGATATCTTACTTGGAAAACTATATAGAAGTGGAATTCGGGGAGTTACGAATGGTTTAAAAGTTATTTGATTGGAAGAAAACAGTGCGTTAAAGTTGAGAACAGCATTAGTAGTATGAGACATATTAAACATGGAGTACCACAAGGATCCATCTTAGGAGAAATTTTATTTTTGATATATATAAATGACTTATGCAATGGATCTTTGAAGGGAAGGATGACATCTTTTGCAGACGACACTGCTATATGCTATGTTGAAAGTGATTGGGATACTATAGAACTAGCAATGAATCACAATTTAAAAGCTTTGCAATGGTGGTTTAGTAATAATCACATGTTGCTTAGTCCAGAAAAGACTAAATACGTCAATTTCAACTTAAGGAAAGAAATAAACTTTAGCCACAAAATAACTTACAAATGTGTGAATTGTTTGTTTGAAGATAATAATTGTAGCTTCATACCTTGCTCTGAAATTAAAAAAAAAACAAAAAAAAAACTAACTGTATAAAATATCTAGGGATATTGCTCGATAGAAAGGTAAATTGAAAAGAGCACATTGCAAGTTTGAAATCAAAATTAAATAGTGTTTTAAGATATTTTTATTTTTTCAAGGACATAACTGTATTGGAAGTACTAAGAGGGTTATATTTCTCACTCGTCGAAAGCATATTACAATATGGTATTGTATGTTGGGGAGGTACATATACATTCAACATCAAACCAATATTAACTCAACAGAAATACTTTTTGAGAATTATTACACACAAACGAGTACAAGATAGTTCTTGGCCATTATTTCAGTCTCAACAAATACTTCCTCTTAGAAATTATTTGTTTGCAAGGTGTTAAAACTGTTCTATGATAGAAGTGGAAATTTAGCTTTTCAAAATAAT
The DNA here is from genome assembly GCA_030545055.2 of Neoaliturus tenellus. NCBI lineage: Eukaryota > Metazoa > Arthropoda > Insecta > Hemiptera > Cicadellidae > Neoaliturus > Neoaliturus tenellus. The sequence goes on along the minus strand of CM061532.1, from coordinate 148,648,176 downwards.
ATTTATAGAGCCAAACTTCGGAATGCTAGTAAATTATCAGTTCCAAAACCTGAAAATAAGACGTTTGATAACTAAGACGTTAACTAACTATAACTATAACTAACTATAACTAAGACGTTTGATTATCTGGGACCAAGATTATATAACTTTATGCCTAATAAAATAAAAGCTAAAACAAATAGAAATGCACTCTTTAAGCACCTGAAAAAATGGTTATTAGGTTTTGAAAATGTGGATTTTTTATTAAATATAATAGCCTGATTTTCACAAGTATTTACAATTGTATTTTTTTAGTCTGATTTTCTATATTCAAAATAGTAGCCTTTCATAAGAGTGTCTAGTTTTAAGAAATATAGTATATATAGTGATATTTTATAATAGTATTTATAGATAAATATTTTTAAAGATGTGTGTTGGTTTAGGTGTTGTTTAGTTTTTAATAGTATGTGAGATGTGTTTTATCTAAAATTGCCACTTGAAAGTGAGAACATTTTCTTATATATTTGCATATATAGATAAAAACAATCCGTATTATTTATGTATATATTTCACAGTGGGTATTCATTAATCGATTTACTTTTTTTAATTAAATAAATCTGGGAGCTGACAATTTATTTTACTGTGTGTATGAAGGAACCTCTAAACAGGCTAAGGATTAGAGACAATAAATTTTCTCAAACTATATCATTATTGCTTTAACTGAAATAGTATTTTGTTATTAAAATTGTATTTATGTACTGTGAAAGGGTAATTCTTTTATAAACAATTGTTAGTCAGACTGGCATATATTTATATTGTAAATTTCTAAATGTAATGTAAACATGTTATACTTACTTTGTACTGTACCCTACTGTATTATGTTTGAGAAAATAAAGATTATTATTATTAGTTTATATATATATATACTTAAAAAGGTCTAGTGTGCCTCCCAGTGGCCACAACACACGAGTTTAAGCAAAGATGCAGATTCTGTTATTACTCATACCAGTCAGTATAGGTAGTATGAAATAAAATAACGAACTACTTAAAATTATAATTAAAATTTATTTAATGTGTTTAAGACATAACACTACGATAACATCCAAAAACTGAAACGTAAACAAAAACATTCATCAAATGACATGTGGACAAACTTGTAACATAGTAAAATGATCAGCTATTTGTTAAAATACATCACTGGTAGGTTGCTCTGGATTTGCTTCCTCGCAGTGTTGATAGTCTTTGAGGCATTGGATGTGAACTTCGTCCTATACCCTAGCGAAAGAAATCACACATTGAAGTCTGGGGTGCGAGGTGTCCAATTGAAAAAAAGCCAAAGCATTTTTTGTATTGAGTTTTTCAAGCAAGAATCTTGGAACATTATGTTTTTCATCAGATTTGAAATTGGAAAGGAAATATTCTAATTCTGAAGGAGTAAATAAAGTGAAGTGAATGAATTATCCCTCATATTACCATAAAAATGCAACTCTTTTTTATAAAAAATTGTTATACTTTCATGGCGAGGCAAAAGGTTTCCATTACAACAATAAAATAAGAGAATAAATGTTCTTTTTATAGTGTTGTGATATGCAGACGGTGATGACGTCATCTTGTATTCAGGCAATGGCGGCCTCACATCTGCGCTTCTATGGCCGTGTTAATATTATAGGCCACATTCACACTGTTGGTGACTGCGCGGATTTGCTTTACACCGCTGACGTACTTTTTGGGATTGATGTTGTGAAGAGTAAAATTAATTTGTATTTTTGCTATGGTAATCTACATTGACTTATCAAAGTAGGACAACCCATCCCCAAAAAAGCTTTTTCTGCCGAATTAACACAATAAGATTTTTATATGAGTTTTTTTGGATTTCAAACCACGCCATAACCATGCCTTTTTAGGAACCAAACAGGACCACATTTAGGTTTTCTACCACCGTTCTAATAAACAGAATTAACTAAACGATATTACAAGTAACATCAAAAGTAGGTAAATTATGTTGATTCAAATTCAAACCCGTTGAATTCTTTGCTTTTAAAGATACAGGAGTCACATTAACATACATGTTTTAGGGCAATGAGGCTAGTAATGTCATAACCGAAATTATTTAATTCGCACATCACCTGATTGCAACATTATCAACATGATGATCAACATTATATTTCTTGTTAAGATTTTTATATATAACTGACCTCAAAAAAGACCTGATGTTTTTTAACAGGGATTATGTTAAGCTATCAGGTGTAGTTAAGTTTTTGATGGGTGACCGTCTATATCCTATAACCTTAATTTTTATTACTTTATTTTTACAGAGATTAACGGAGGTCGTAGACGAAGTAGTATATGCAACGATTTTATTTAGTCTTTATGCCACTCGGTAGATATATAGAACACGCTTCGCCCCTTATCTAACTCACACCTCACTCATGGGTTGATATTCTATAGCAGTAATACCTTCATATTCGTAAAAAGAAAAAAGATCAAAATGATGAAAAGTTAAGATAAATTTCAGGCTTGTAGATCTTTGTCGGAACTCTACCCCATGATGGGTTGCCGGAACATTACATCACGTTGAAAGCTCATAATATGATTTATAAAGTACCGTTTTTAAGAAAACAGGTTACATTATTAAAATTCCTCATTATTATAAAAGTTTTACGCTTTCAATGAGATTGCAAAACACAAATGAAAGAAGTTGAACAACATGAAAGTGTGCATGGTGGAACGGACAGCGCTGCGGTGCCGCAGTAGCGCCATGTTCTGCTGGGCTAGTCTCCCCGCTCAGTTAATAAACTTTGCAGCCTTTGCTGCCCAGATTAAGTAACTATCCAAGTAATGTAAGTAAATCGCTTTAATGATGATAGTAAATTGTATAATCAAGCTTTATTTGACTACTAGGTTCAAATTTAAAATTCCATCTTTGCCCATTTTTTTTCAGATAAAGCCGTAAATGATTAAGAGAAGTACCAAATTAGGTTAGCATGATAATCTACTTATAAATTTGTTGCTCAATCAAGGTATATGACAATCCTAATGTGGGCAAATTTTAAATGAGTTTCGCGCTTACAAAGAGTGCAGTATACAAATAGTAGTAAAACTATTGTAGCTTTACTACAAAGTGGAGAAATTTTCTGGAAGTACTTTGAAAATAAAAATGCATTGTCTTTACCCCTCTATGCCATAACTTCAAACTCTAAGCTTTATAACTCAAACACAAATTCTTCAAATGTATCAATTAGTGTATCAATGTAAGCTTACGATTTTGTTAGATGACTATGATATTTTATAGGATAAATTATAAAATCTTTAAATGTACCGATGTGCTTGCCCAAAATTTATAATATTATATTCGTGGAATAGTTGTATTAAAATGAACTTCTCATTGATTAAGTTCATTGCGATTCAAATATTGGTTTGTTAATGTACAATGGGTATCCAATTTTATATTGGGATAAGCATTAAATTTAAGATAATTAAAACGTATCCGGTTTTTTATCGTTTACAATATGATGAATTTAGAATTTATTTTTTGTGAATTTCCCTAAAGGGAAAATTACAGGATGTTAATGGAGTAGCCATGATTAGACATAGGTAAGGGGCCATGTTTTGATGCCTCTAGAAGAAAAAAAAAAACATTTATTCGTTTATATAATTTCCACCCTCCTGTTATTTTTTAACAAATGTAAATAAAGAGATTGTCTTCTGGGGAAGTCTTAGTGACAAAAGTGGTAACTATTGATGTGTCTAAAACACCCTCCCCCAAAATCGGGGTTTTAGGGAGTAAGTCGAATTTTTTTTAATAAACCCCCCCTCACATTTGTATGTTAATATTGGATTGTATACCAATATTTATCTAACTCTAATATTTATCTAACGTTAAGATATGTATCTTTAAACGCCTTTGTATTCTTCGAAAAATTTCTCTAAGAATAATGGTTAATGAACTAGAGGAAATTGAAGTTCATTTTAGCCCCTTCAGAATTACATGGAGCAACCTTTCATTGCTAGTAACTATCATATTAATCATCTAGTGAAATAAAAACATACTCATGAATACAAATTTTTTCAAACTACTTTTGTATTCAAAAGTATTGAATTTTGATAAATGCAAAAGTTAATAAATCCCTAAATTCCAATTAAAAATCTCTTGTCAATCAGGAAAAGAAACCCCCTCTCTGCAGCTAATTAATTGCCTCTCCCAGGCTTACAATTAATTGTTGAACGTTAACGCTTTAATAACGTATCCACGTATAATGTGATTTCCCTAATGCTACCCAACATAAAACAAAAAAATGTGAAGACGATGGTCTTCCAGAGTATTTAGGTGATACCGTCTGAGCAACAGCCTGCTGTTTGTGTTCAGCCATACGAAATGACCTGTTTTGGTTTTATTACGTTTAGCTGTGCCTTGTGTAAATGGCAACATATCTCGTTATTTTATATAAAAAAATTTTACCCAGCAGCTCCTTTTTAAATTGAATGCAGTTAATGATTTATAGTTTAAGTATGTAATTATAACTATGCTGGTTTATATTACGTAACTCAACTCATAACTAAAATGCTGATTATTAAGAACCTACAAAAGTTTTTAGTAGACATTAGTAAACGTATTATAAAGTGCAGTACTGACTTTCATGTTATAATTAAGAGGAAATAGATAAATTAATACATTGTACTATATATATATACATATATATATATATATATATATATATATATATATATATATATATATAAACATGAAATTACATAGAAAATTGATTTGTAGCAGCGTGATTGTCATAATTTACATATATTAAAATATATATCATCAGTAAACAGGGTGGAACAAAGTCTGGAAACTATATAATATCTTTAAAAATATATAAGTAATAAAACTAAAACTTTGCAAATTCATTTTAGACCTCCAAGTGCTGGCGGTCCACAAAGAGTCAAAAGAAAATAAATTAAAGGTTTCTAATAATAGAGAACAATTCCGCAAACCCGACTTAAAAAATACGACCGAGTCAAAAATGGTAGGCGACAAAACTTTGCATTTTGAAAACAAACAAAATGCAAAAACTTCCGATACACTCGACCGTTTGAGGTCAAGTTTTTTTGCTTAGAATGAAAAGCCCTTTAAAATGATGTATGATTTGAAGGAGGCCAAATGTAGTTTTTCCAGGACTTCTTTTACGGACGTCACTAGTGGAAGTCGTCAGGGAAGCTGCATTGACCAACGTCATGTAATACATATAACGCAGCACAAACCCGACCTCAAAAGGTCAAGTGAATCGGGAGTTACTGCATTTTTCAACAATATGATTTTAATGCAAAGTTAGATCGCATGCCATTTTTGACTAGGTCATCCTTTTGAAGTCGGGTTTGCGGCATTGTTCTCTATTCTTAGAGACCTATATACGAACTAACCTATGTTTATAGTTAAGATTTTCTGCTGTTTCCTTGTGGACCCTTTGAGGTCCAAGGACAATAAAGTACTTTAGGAAATAGATTTTGTCACTCAAAACTAATTTGCAAAGTTTTTGTTTTATTGCTTAAATGCTTTTAGAGATATTATATCGTTTTCAGACTTTTTCCCACCCTGTATAACAAAATATATACTTATTTAATTAGGCTAAGTCTTATATTGTTAAGAAAACTCATTCTAAAATTCTCAACCGTTTTTCTAGTTTTTGATGTCGTTGGATAGGGCTTGGTCAGTAGTTCTTTCCGCAAAAATTGATGCGATTCAGACTTAAAATAAAGGCGCTATCCAATAATTATTTTTGCATTTTTCCCATTAGAATAACATTGGGATTGGGTTGAGCATTTTAAACATATGTTAATGTTTATCTGTAAATACCTGTAGTTTTTTGTTATTACTGATATTCACAATATTTGATTGGTCGAACATCATCGATTTAGAACTAAATGTAACCTTTGTATCGAAACAAAATAAATTGCTTGATTTCGAGCAACAAGTACACTAGTATACCAACCCTGTCCTCCTCTGACAAATCAAACTTTATAATTCACACTTAATTTCCATTACATATCTAATAAACAAAAACACCAGTAAACAGACTTTTTTACAACAGAAAGCCCCTCCTAAACATAACGTGGAAGAGGAGCACTTGTTCGAATCTTTCAGACGATATATTCCCTCCGTATAGTAAATAAAGTTTGCTCATAACACCACCCTCCCCCAGCCCTTTATCCATCTATCTGTCTGTCTGTCTATCCCTCGGTCTATAGGTTATGTAGAAACTGAAGAAAACGTTTATTAAAACGAGGTACACTGTATTATGGGTTTTCTTGCACTAAAGTGATATTTAGACATAGTTAAGAGGCGGTGAGGGTCTTAAAAGCTTTTGGATCGTGGCTCATCAAACACAAACATATCGTCGGAGGATACAGAAGATGATTGAATGTCACAGATTGGAGGCAGGATCGATCAGCAAGGGCCTCTCTTCCTTTAGTTGAAACCGTTGAGATGTTGTGCCTAATGGATACTCCGGATACGTCTTCCTAACCACTCGAAAAAATCAGGTAAAAACTTGTTTTGACATACTTGTCAGATTTCTCACATGAGTGGTTGGAGATATATTTAAATTATTTAACAATTTAAATTGAGTTTAAACATATTACACTGATAGAAATAAACAACCTTGTTAAAATAACACAATCTTATCACAGTGTTAAATAGAAATACAAGTAACCGACTATGTACAAGAGTGTCTACATTTTGCTTGCTTGCCTGTTGAATCTCCTGAATCAAGCGAGACATAAGCAACATTGAGTAGTGTCAGTGGGCTTACGGACTGAATGAATGATAGGTATAAATCTTAGATATGCTCCTTTTTTTGGTTTATGTCCTAAGAAACAGTATTTACTCGCTTAGGCCTACAATACCTTCAACACATTTCTAAACTATCACGGAAACATCGGTCCTCAAAAAATACGAACAAAATTCATCTATTTTGATTTTAGAGTAGTATAATTATAATGTTTAATTTGTAGGTAAATTTACTCAATAATAATATCAAAATATGACAAGCTTATGACAAGAAAATTTATATAGGCCTATGTTTATTGATTGATAAATAAACTACTAAGCAAAAGCCACATATACATTGATTAAATAATATATTTAGAGCATTTTTGTGTATATATTCAGAATCTAGATATTATTATAAACTATTTTTGGTTCCCAAGGTTTTTCGCATACAAATTAGTTATAAGCAAAAATTTTCATTGCGGAAAACGAGTTCTTAGCGACGCTAATAAAGGTAAAGGGATATATTAAATTTTCAGCCACAGTGTTATTCAGACCATGTCTGTGGGTTACCTTTTTTCATTCAACCGACAGGTGGGAATAAAAGATGTACACAATGGGCAGAAAGCAGCACCAACAAAAGGATGGTGCAGAAGATAATCAATTGGGGTAATTAATAACATGGTTTTAAGTTACCGGTACCATTACAATTACTCCCGATTAAATTTACTTCTTTGATGAATGGTTCTAACAATTAATCTTAGTTGTCAACAATTTTGTAGTTTATGTTTAAAAAACATGTCAACCTTTCACCCTACCACCCCTACATTCCGCATACATTCTTTATATATTAGACGATTAATTATTAGTTTATAGTTTTAATAATTAAGGACTGAAGTCGGAGTTTTGGAAAGATTAATTACTTATAAGTATATTGTTCATTTCACAAATTTGATTTTCATACGGTAAAAAATTAGATGTATATATTACACTTGGTTTTTAAAATGTAGAAAGGGAAGAGATTGGAGTTTTGATTTCCAGTTCCGCTTGAAATTGAAAGTTAATTTACTTTTCTCCTCCGCATCGGGCTGGTCGAAGCAGCTCTGGTATGAGAAATTACATTTTGTACTTTTTATTTATTCACCTACTTCTCAAGTTTTGCAAATCAAATGATTATAATCAAGTGATTATTATAAAAAATGATTAAGATAGATATACTAAATTATAAAGTAGTATGTTTAACGAGACAAATTTATTCAAGGATTATCTCCAAATCAAATGGATAGGTTAATAATTTCATTTAAAAAGTAAAAACAAAAAACCTATTAGGTATAATTAATTTATGCCAATTAATTTAACCAAAAATTATTTGCTACTTCACGTGTTTTATGTGCTACTGCGCTTATGGCCAAAGATATATTTATAAGACAAATAAATAGGCCTTAACTAGCCCAGCTGGTGCTGGTAACCAGTCATGAGTAAAGCGCTTCTAGCCCAAAAGATGGCCACATGACCCAGGTCATGAAATTCAATTGTCTCCCAATCGAACTACTGACTGTAAGCATTTAGGGCACATAAAACTGCTAACAATAAGATTTCTACTTCTGGGTTACAACTGTTGTTAAATAGGAAATGCTTTCCTTTTTAATTTGAGAATCGTTTGAATAATTGGGATTTTATGTAAGTTAAAATAAATTTCTAAAACTGTGGCTTATCGTCACAAAGGAGAATTATTTTAGAAATTTAACCATCTACCAATAATAAACAGTATAGGCAGGGCCGCCGAGAGAATTTTTGTGGCCCGGGGCAGAGTTCCGAAGTGAGGCCCCCCCCCCCCCCCAACACGCTCGGTGCATCCCTGCCCGTCGCCGTCTGTGTTCGAACCAGATGCAATATAGGCTACACATTTTTATTTCTTTGGATATTTATTTTGTATTTATGCAAACAATTTGCTTTCTTTTCTTAAGGGATTCATAAATATTTTTTCATCATACCACTGCGACAAACGTTGTTTTCGGAACCGTCAGCTGTGATCGAAACTAGTTGATTCCCGGTGGGTTGGATAAACGTGTTGGTAAACAAAGTTTTCGGGACTAGTCCTCGAAACAGTGGTTTTCGGGACTAGGCCGGAAAAAAAACTTCCAATGTTTGACACCACTAGCGCTGATATTCTGCTTACAGTAACTTAAACCTCGTTGACTCCAATATATAAATGTCAAACAGCTGATTGTTTAGTTTTACTCGGCTTCGCCTCGTACTTGAAACTCGATCTTGCACCGATAACGACCACTTTCCGGACTAGTGACGAAATATACTATATTTGTATTATTTTAAGATATAGATAGGACAAATGTACTTAGGTTTACTGTAGGCCTACATGAAATAATTTGATCAAACTTGCACTTTGGCAGGGTTTGAGAGTGCTTATTGGAGAGCTACCAAGTGGTTTTAGGCCTAACTTAAGTATTTTGAAATGGCTAAGCTTACAGGAAAAATTATTAAAATTTATTTTATTTTAAAATTGGTAATTAGCCTTAATTAAATTTTTTTTCCTACTAAACACTTTTTGAATTTATAATTAGTTGCTTTTGCTTTAGAATTAATTTATAAGATTTAAAGAATTACGCAAAGTCATCCTATTTACCCGATACTAGCCCTCAACTTCACTAATAAGCCATTAGATAATTCAGTGTTAAGTACCGTTCACAAAAACTAACCGATTCGCAAACGTTTCTTTCTTGCCTTCAATATGGCAAATTCATTTATGACATTATTAAAAGACACTTTTATCTTATACTTGGACCAACACACGCAGACACGACAATATTAGTCGAAGTCTTGAAGGATCTGTTGCAAAATATAATATTTTTGCAATGGTATAGCTGTCAAATACCGGCACAGGACGAGGCGGCGGGAGCGCCGCCGCAGCGTCTGTTCACCGACACAGAGCTTAAAACCACGGAGACTCATAATACAGGCCTGATATATAAGGCCATTTTATATACTGATGGTATAGAGGTCAATTGATAGGCCTGTATATAAGGTCTTAGGCTATACTTTGTTACGGTTTGAAGATTTTTATAGGTCTTCAAAAACACATGGTGTTACTACATAGCCTATGCAAAGATTACATTTTGCTAAAAAAAAAAAAAAAAAAAAAAAAAAAAAAAACCGCCTGAAGATGAGGCTCCCTGTCTCTTGAGGCCCGGGGCAAACTGCCCCCCTTGCCCCCCCCTCTCGGCGGCCCTGAGTATAGGTGATGTTACAAGTAACATCATAAAGAGGTACATTATTAAACCAAATACAAACCGGTTACGTAAAATAAACTTTATGATATGGGAGTCACTATATGAAACAGGTTCTACACCAATGAGAGGTCATCATTCGGTGGAAGTAGGGTTATAGTAAATATTACCTTCGGAACTCACTCATTACGATTCGTGTTTTAGTTTGTGTATGTGTTTAAGGTAAGACGGCACCCAAAAATTAAAAAAAAAAAAACTTTTTTTGTTTTTTATGTTTTTGTATTCTCCATTTTGTGCTGAATTCATACATACTAAACACTGTTATGTAAAATTATTTTTTATATTACTTAGACTCATTTTACTAAATATATGCACCATCATTTCAAGGAAAATAAACTGAGTAAAAATATTAACACTAAAAACGCCGTAAGGCTAGGCTTTAAATTGACGTTCTAAAATAGCAAAACGGGTGTTGGTGTCAGTGCACAAATACATACAATATCAGGTCCTCCCTATATTTTAAAAGCATAGGCTTGCCTCACCGGAGCTTTCAGGGTTCCTGGCAGCTTGTGCCAGGAGCCTATCCCGAGGACGCCGATATCATATGCATTTGTGCACTGACACCAACTCCCCCCTCGGAACCCGCCCCAGGCGCTACCTTCTGGCCAGAAAGGTAACGCCTTAACCAACTGATCCACCGAGGCTGGTGGTCGAGGCGCTCCAATTGTCTTGTTGAGCCACTAGCGCTGCAGGAGAGAAAACTGGAACTACGATGCCGCGCTACAAATGCTATCTCAGAAACGATGAAAGCAATCTTCGGCCTTAATTGTCGGGTTAATGCTGAATGCTTAAAAGCTATCTAAGGACGATGAATCTTTCGTCCTTGGCCTTAAAAAGGCTAATTTATAGATTTTAAGTTTTTGCCGTTTTCCGAAAAACTTAATTTTTGATACTTCGGTACGATTATTCCCTTTATTTTTTAATAGATCTTCACAAAAATTGGTACACATGACCATGGCAGGTTGCTAAGCAATAATACGAATCAGAATCGAATGATCTCTTATGGTTTTAATTTTACAGCTTCTATTATGTATAAAATTTCATAAAAAATATATATAACTTTAAAAACTGTATAAAAACTAAATTTTTTTTAGATACAATAAAACCACTTCTTATTATTGTTGTGAAAGGTCACTAAAATAAATATAAAAAATTTCAGATTGATATCACAGTATTTGTGTAAGTTATGTGTACCTAAAGACACCTTATTTAACATGGCGGAGATAGGGAGTGCTGGATTACCTTAAGAGTCTGAAGTTCTGGTCGCCTTGGATTTTTATTCCCTTAAGACTAATGATAAATTTCAAACATCTACTACGCCTCTAATATTGGTCAAAACGATTAATCTTTACATCTAGTACTTTGTGAAATAAAAATCACGATTATAAAGCTACTTATGATATTACATTATTGAAAAAAGTGTAAATTTTTATTTTTTAAAAGTACTTTGTCGCTTATTAATCAAACAATTAATAATATAAAACTTTTGATTTGTTAGATTTACGTGATTTATTGATTTCATAGGGCGCTAGGTATTAAAATATCCATTATATAGAGGACTAAATTAAGTTATAAATATTTTTTAATAGGTGCTGAATCTTTTCCGACCGATATTAAAGGGGTAGTGGATGTTTGACATCCGCGGATGTTTAAGATTAGTCTTATGGGAATAAAAAACCAAGGCAGAAGGTACTGCAGACTCTTAGCTCATAAAAGGTATTCCAATGTGAGTTTTCTATTTAAACATATCCCCAATTGTAATAAGTTCACTTTATCTTAGTCAACCTTTTTAGTTTTATTATTATCGGTAAACGAACAATTAATTGCTGATTAATAGTGTCACAGTGAAGATTTAAATACACATTTTTATTATCTTTAGACACTGTAACGACAACATTGTAAACCTTTTGAGCAATTTCACCAAGCGGAATCGGGTGACGGAGTTTTTGACATGTGACCTATAAAATGGTCGACATGTTTATTGCTTTATTTTTACAATTTATCAAAATTATATCAAAACAAGGAAAAAATATTTATTATGTTTAAATCAAATCAGAAATCACAATCATACAGCCACAACTTCCTCTGGTCACAGCTATACTTATGTCCAATCTTGGTTCACTTTGATCTGTAAAATACTAAATTAGTTAAACAAAACAAAAATGATTAGATACGTTCATTAACTAAATTAATTTGCTTGGTATTGAGGTGAGGTGATAAGGCTTTGCCAAGATACGAAGTTAGAGTAGTGGTTGAATCCTCAGGTAAGAGGCTTTACAGAAGTATACTTCATACTTTTTTAACACGAGTATTTTAACATTTTGCGGAAGTGTACTGCCTTACACTCGATTAGATACTTTTTAAATAATTTTTTTTATAGAAAATGTTTAAAAAATGTTATCTTATTTATTAATAAAATGTTTTTGCATGGGACTGTGGCCATATTCATCAAAGTTTGGTCAATAAAAAAAATTAAATAACCAAACTGTGATGAAGATGGCCACACTATCATCAAAACTGTAAGTTGAAAAATAAAATAATAAATAAACTTTAAAAATTCCAAAATCATTATTAAATACTCGCTTTATTATTAAATACATTCTGACAAATACGTATGGTAAATATATTTTTGTTAGTAATTGTTTTATTCGTAAAAACCATTCAAAAAAGATTTATAGTAAAATTGGATATTAAACAGGAATATAATATATATAAACAAGTAAACAATTATAAATAGCAAATTAATTGATGTGACCAGAACTCTAATGTTCGGGTTCTCAATGAAAAGGAAAACCAATAAAATACATTATTACCATTCTAATTTAATATATTATTTTATAAAAGATTAACACGATAAAACAATTTTAACAAGGATAAAAGATATTAACACGAACGTTATTTTTAACAGATTCAAGTTAGATTGATCTTAAACGACATACAGGCCGCAGCGCCGGAGCCAGACAAAGGGGTTGCTGATTCGGATAACCCCTTTATGTGCCAAGACTGCACCGCACAATACCGTGTCAACCCACGTCATTGTGTCGCTATCAGCCTAGTAGGTACATCAATACATTTATTATTGTTACCATTATTAACTGCGGTGCTTTATTTCATTGCCCACTGCAGCATGTGCACGCCGCGTCAACATGGGCACAGTCACCCCAGGCGGGCCCAGTCAAGAGTTGCACCAGACACTCCTAATTAGGGTAGCTCATTACCTCAAATATAACTACATCTTGCACCACCTTGGTGTCTTCTTAGTATAGTCACAATCAGCAATATATTCGAAGAGGTTTATTAATTTTAATATACTTTAACATATTACACAATTTATTATAAAAGGTAATTGAGTAATTTTATTAATATCAAATTTACAAATGGGATTACTTTCCTACAGTATTGGACTGCTTAGTAAAGTCATTCAGAAAAAAACCCTGATCATTCAAAAACCCTGGATGGTTGAAAACTAATATAACCAGTAATAGGATCAGATACCATAGAAAATTGTAATATTTTCATTTTACAAACGCAAATAAAAGTTACATGGCAATGTAAATTTTCTCGCTTTTACTTCCTTATAGAAGATTAAGATTTTGTACGGATAACCGCCACTCAATGCCACCAAAAATACAATAGGTCTACATTATAATATTTTTACATATAAAACGTGCGAAGAAACCTTATTCAAATAGTTAGTGAATTATAGAGAAATAAGTGAAGGACAAGAATGTCGAGCATTTTTCATACGAGTATAAAAAGCGTAAAAAACAGATTTTTTTCTCCTATAGTGCAGAGAAAAAAAGTTGTTAATAATCAAAAACTCATTAGCATAACCTTTTTGTTCCTTTTCGTAAATGCGTAACCAATAACAAAAATATATTTTCCTTATTTTTTATAAAAAAAATAACCTAGAAGAAGTTTACAAATCCAAATCAAGCAATTAGGGGAAAAAAACAATGTAATAGTTGACGAGATGAAAATATCTGTTATAAGATTAGTTAGTACATTTGAATCAATTAGAGCCTGGATAAAGTTCACATACTATAGTAATACATTCAAGAATTTTATCATGAACATTTAGATATACAAATTATAATTGTATTTTTTCGATACAGTAATAAAAATAACCAATATTATTTTTATTTTTAACGATAGTTCAACATCAGAAATATAAACAGATCAAGGATAGTTTTGTTAATTGTTTAAATTAAAAATAATGTTTTTATTTTAGATACTATTTTAGTGTAAACCTGTGACTAGAGGGTGTCAACCTTCCCTAACATTCAATAATTTATTTTATACTTAGTAGTGACTATGCTTTTTCTCTTGGCACTATCACCACATTAAAAAATGTAAGAGTTTTATATAATTTTAACAAACCAATGAAAATATTTTACTTTTGTTTGAAAATATTTCGCGATTTTCTTTGTTAACCATCGATTCCAAAAGTGTTATTTAGAAAAAGTAAAATATAATAGAAATAAATTTAATACCCACCATTCAGAAAAATTATATGAATCAATTTAAAGTAAATCCATTAAAAATTCTTTGTAACAAAACTATCGATAAACCCGTTTGAAATACATTTATTTAGCCTATTTTTCTCTAGTTTTAGATCAAATGTATTGTCTTGGTGGATACTCAAAGTTTTAAGTTTTAATGTTCAGATACTCTAATAAAGTTGTGATTTAAACCTATATTTCTAATCGTTGATAAATTTGTACAGTGCCTCGGAGTGTATGTTGGTAAGGCTGTTAAACGAATGGCATATTTCTGGAAATTATATCTGGTTTATTCTAAGCCTCTTTAATTAAACCCTTTTTCATTATGATTAAAATGTTGCTGAGAAGTTATCAACAATGAATCAATGACAAAGTTATGACATTTTGAGTTTGGGAAGGAAAATAATTTTGAGACACAAATGCTCTAGAGTGATTCATCGAATAAACAATTAGTAAAAATATTCTCTTGAGATTTTCTATTCAGAAAATTTGTTCAGTCTCCAGGTGATTGTAAATTCCCAACAAGGCAATATTGGGACGAAAGCACAGTCGTCCCCAGTTCTCTAAACAGTGAAGGTCGATTTACATTTTCCCGGTTTCTGTGACAACAAAGACCGCTGAAACGAACCAATTTATTCCTTATTGATTCCTTATTTAAATAAGTGAGTGAAAAATTGTTTCCTTGAATAGGTCGAAGAAAAATTGATAGAAAAGCATACACATTAAAATGAAATCGACTAAGCTACATAGCAAGAAGAAAGCATTACTCAAATATGTCTAGAACATAATGAATATTAATATGGTTATAATAATAATGTTCTAGTTTTATTCATTGGTCAAGACTAAAACAAAGAGAAGTTGAGCAAAAAGGCTTCTATCGAAAACTGCGATACAATCTTAAACTAATAATAAAAATGTCTTAATGCGTGAATGTATTCGTCATTCTCTTGGATATGTGCAAAGTATTACGCACATATTACACCCAAAAATTAAAAAAAAAAACTTTTTTTGTTTTTTATGTTTTTGTATTCTCCATTTTGTGCTGAATTCATACATACTAAACACTGTTATGTAAAATTATTTTTTATATTACTTAGACTCATTTTACTAAATATATGCACCATCATTTCAAGGAAAATAAACTGAGTAAAAATATTAACACTAAAAACGCCGTAAGGCTAGGCTTTAAATTGACGTTCTAAAATAGCAAAACGGGTGTTGGTGTCAGTGCACAAATACATACAATATCAGGTCCTCCCTATATTTTAAAAGCATAGGCTTGCCTCACCGGAGCTTTCAGGGTTCCTGGCAGCTTGTGCCAGGAGCCTATCCCGAGGACGCCGATATCATATGCATTTGTGCACTGACACCAACTCCCCCCTCGGTGAACCGGGCGGGATTCGAACCCGCCCCAGGCGCTACCTTCTGGCCAGAAAGGTAACGCCTTAACCAACTGATCCACCGAGGCTGGTGGTCGAGGCGCTCCAATTGTCTTGTTGAGCCACTAGCGCTGCAGGAGAGAAAACTGGAACTACGATGCCGCGCTACAAATGCTATCTCAGAAACGATGAAAGCAATCTTCGGCCTTAATTGTCGGGTTAATGCTGAATGCTTAAAAGCTATCTAAGGACGATGAATCTTTCGTCCTTGGCCTTAAAAAGGCTAATTTATAGATTTTAAGTTTTTGCCGTTTTCCGAAAAACTTAATTTTTGATACTTCGGTACGATTATTCCCTTTATTTTTTAATAGATCTTCACAAAAATTGGTACACATGACCATGGCAGGTTGCTAAGCAATAATACGAATCAGAATCGAATGATCTCTTATGGTTTTAATTTTACAGCTTCTATTATGTATAAAATTTCATAAAAAATATATATAACTTTAAAAACTGTATAAAAACTAAATTTTTTTTAGATACAATAAAACCACTTCTTATTATTGTTGTGAAAGGTCACTAAAATAAATATAAAAAATTTCAGATTGATATCACAGTATTTGTGTAAGTTATGTGTACCTAAAGACACCTTATTTAACATGGCGGAGATAGGGAGTGCTGGATTACCTTAAGAGTCTGAAGTTCTGGTCGCCTTGGATTTTTATTCCCTTAAGACTAATGATAAATTTCAAACATCTACTACGCCTCTAATATTGGTCAAAACGATTAATCTTTACATCTAGTACTTTGTGAAATAAAAATCACGATTATAAAGCTACTTATGATATTACATTATTGAAAAAAGTGTAAATTTTTATTTTTTAAAAGTACTTTGTCGCTTATTAATCAAACAATTAATAATATAAAACTTTTGATTTGTTAGATTTACGTGATTTATTGATTTCATAGGGCGCTAGGTATTAAAATATCCATTATATAGAGGACTAAATTAAGTTATAAATATTTTTTAATAGGTGCTGAATCTTTTCCGACCGATATTAAAGGGGTAGTGGATGTTTGACATCCGCGGATGTTTAAGATTAGTCTTATGGGAATAAAAAACCAAGGCAGAAGGTACTGCAGACTCTTAGCTCATAAAAGGTATTCCAATGTGAGTTTTCTATTTAAACATATCCCCAATTGTAATAAGTTCACTTTATCTTAGTCAACCTTTTTAGTTTTATTATTATCGGTAAACGAACAATTAATTGCTGATTAATAGTGTCACAGTGAAGATTTAAATACACATTTTTATTATCTTTAGACACTGTAACGACAACATTGTAAACCTTTTGAGCAATTTCACCAAGCGGAATCGGGTGACGGAGTTTTTGACATGTGACCTATAAAATGGTCGACATGTTTATTGCTTTATTTTTACAATTTATCAAAATTATATCAAAACAAGGAAAAAATATTTATTATGTTTAAATCAAATCAGAAATCACAATCATACAGCCACAACTTCCTCTGGTCACAGCTATACTTATGTCCAATCTTGGTTCACTTTGATCTGTAAAATACTAAATTAGTTAAACAAAACAAAAATGATTAGATACGTTCATTAACTAAATTAATTTGCTTGGTATTGAGGTGAGGTGATAAGGCTTTGCCAAGATACGAAGTTAGAGTAGTGGTTGAATCCTCAGGTAAGAGGCTTTACAGAAGTATACTTCATACTTTTTTAACACGAGTATTTTAACATTTTGCGGAAGTGTACTGCCTTACACTCGATTAGATACTTTTTAAATAATTTTTTTTATAGAAAATGTTTAAAAAATGTTATCTTATTTATTAATAAAATGTTTTTGCATGGGACTGTGGCCATATTCATCAAAGTTTGGTCAATAAAAAAAATTAAATAACCAAACTGTGATGAAGATGGCCACACTATCATCAAAACTGTAAGTTGAAAAATAAAATAATAAATAAACTTTAAAAATTCCAAAATCATTATTAAATACTCGCTTTATTATTAAATACATTCTGACAAATACGTATGGTAAATATATTTTTGTTAGTAATTGTTTTATTCGTAAAAACCATTCAAAAAAGATTTATAGTAAAATTGGATATTAAACAGGAATATAATATATATAAACAAGTAAACAATTATAAATAGCAAATTAATTGATGTGACCAGAACTCTAATGTTCGGGTTCTCAATGAAAAGGAAAACCAATAAAATACATTATTACCATTCTAATTTAATATATTATTTTATAAAAGATTAACACGATAAAACAATTTTAACAAGGATAAAAGATATTAACACGAACGTTATTTTTAACAGATTCAAGTTAGATTGATCTTAAACGACATACAGGCCGCAGCGCCGGAGCCAGACAAAGGGGTTGCTGATTCGGATAACCCCTTTATGTGCCAAGACTGCACCGCACAATACCGTGTCAACCCACGTCATTGTGTCGCTATCAGCCTAGTAGGTACATCAATACATTTATTATTGTTACCATTATTAACTGCGGTGCTTTATTTCATTGCCCACTGCAGCATGTGCACGCCGCGTCAACATGGGCACAGTCACCCCAGGCGGGCCCAGTC
This sequence comes from Neoaliturus tenellus, assembly GCA_030545055.2. Lineage (NCBI taxonomy): Eukaryota > Metazoa > Arthropoda > Insecta > Hemiptera > Cicadellidae > Neoaliturus > Neoaliturus tenellus. The sequence continues at coordinate 148,629,632 of CM061532.1, read as the reverse complement.
AAGAGTTGCACCAGACACTCCTAATTAGGGTAGCTCATTACCTCAAATATAACTACATCTTGCACCACCTTGGTGTCTTCTTAGTATAGTCACAATCAGCAATATATTCGAAGAGGTTTATTAATTTTAATATACTTTAACATATTACACAATTTATTATAAAAGGTAATTGAGTAATTTTATTAATATCAAATTTACAAATGGGATTACTTTCCTACAGTATTGGACTGCTTAGTAAAGTCATTCAGAAAAAAACCCTGATCATTCAAAAACCCTGGATGGTTGAAAACTAATATAACCAGTAATAGGATCAGATACCATAGAAAATTGTAATATTTTCATTTTACAAACGCAAATAAAAGTTACATGGCAATGTAAATTTTCTCGCTTTTACTTCCTTATAGAAGATTAAGATTTTGTACGGATAACCGCCACTCAATGCCACCAAAAATACAATAGGTCTACATTATAATATTTTTACATATAAAACGTGCGAAGAAACCTTATTCAAATAGTTAGTGAATTATAGAGAAATAAGTGAAGGACAAGAATGTCGAGCATTTTTCATACGAGTATAAAAAGCGTAAAAAACAGATTTTTTTCTCCTATAGTGCAGAGAAAAAAAGTTGTTAATAATCAAAAACTCATTAGCATAACCTTTTTGTTCCTTTTCGTAAATGCGTAACCAATAACAAAAATATATTTTCCTTATTTTTTATAAAAAAAATAACCTAGAAGAAGTTTACAAATCCAAATCAAGCAATTAGGGGAAAAAAACAATGTAATAGTTGACGAGATGAAAATATCTGTTATAAGATTAGTTAGTACATTTGAATCAATTAGAGCCTGGATAAAGTTCACATACTATAGTAATACATTCAAGAATTTTATCATGAACATTTAGATATACAAATTATAATTGTATTTTTTCGATACAGTAATAAAAATAACCAATATTATTTTTATTTTTAACGATAGTTCAACATCAGAAATATAAACAGATCAAGGATAGTTTTGTTAATTGTTTAAATTAAAAATAATGTTTTTATTTTAGATACTATTTTAAGTTAGGGATTCTAGGTTGGCTGCACTGCTCTGTCTTTGTGGTGACGTTAGGTTGGCAGCCCCCGGCTGAGTTTGCTGATTACAACTGGCTTTTCAGACGAAGCTCCCTCTGGCTAGAGGTTTGTGAACTCATACATACTACATACTCATACATACATACGATGCCGCGCTACAAATGCTATCTCAGAAACGATGAAAGCAATCTTCGGCCTTAATTGTCGGGTTAATGCTGAATGCTTAAAAGCTATCTAAGGACGATGAATCTTTCGTCCTTGGCCTTAAAAAGGCTAATTTATAGATTTTAAGTTTTTGCCGTTTTCCGAAAAACTTAATTTTTGATACTTCGGTACGATTATTCCCTTTATTTTTTAATAGATCTTCACAAAAATTGGTACACATGACCATGGCAGGTTGCTAAGCAATAATACGAATCAGAATCGAATGATCTCTTATGGTTTTAATTTTACAGCTTCTATTATGTATAAAATTTCATAAAAAATATATATAACTTTAAAAACTGTATAAAAACTAAATTTTTTTTAGATACAATAAAACCACTTCTTATTATTGTTGTGAAAGGTCACTAAAATAAATATAAAAAATTTCAGATTGATATCACAGTATTTGTGTAAGTTATGTGTACCTAAAGACACCTTATTTAACATGGCGGAGATAGGGAGTGCTGGATTACCTTAAGAGTCTGAAGTTCTGGTCGCCTTGGATTTTTATTCCCTTAAGACTAATGATAAATTTCAAACATCTACTACGCCTCTAATATTGGTCAAAACGATTAATCTTTACATCTAGTACTTTGTGAAATAAAAATCACGATTATAAAGCTACTTATGATATTACATTATTGAAAAAAGTGTAAATTTTTATTTTTTAAAAGTACTTTGTCGCTTATTAATCAAACAATTAATAATATAAAACTTTTGATTTGTTAGATTTACGTGATTTATTGATTTCATAGGGCGCTAGGTATTAAAATATCCATTATATAGAGGACTAAATTAAGTTATAAATATTTTTTAATAGGTGCTGAATCTTTTCCGACCGATATTAAAGGGGTAGTGGATGTTTGACATCCGCGGATGTTTAAGATTAGTCTTATGGGAATAAAAAACCAAGGCAGAAGGTACTGCAGACTCTTAGCTCATAAAAGGTATTCCAATGTGAGTTTTCTATTTAAACATATCCCCAATTGTAATAAGTTCACTTTATCTTAGTCAACCTTTTTAGTTTTATTATTATCGGTAAACGAACAATTAATTGCTGATTAATAGTGTCACAGTGAAGATTTAAATACACATTTTTATTATCTTTAGACACTGTAACGACAACATTGTAAACCTTTTGAGCAATTTCACCAAGCGGAATCGGGTGACGGAGTTTTTGACATGTGACCTATAAAATGGTCGACATGTTTATTGCTTTATTTTTACAATTTATCAAAATTATATCAAAACAAGGAAAAAATATTTATTATGTTTAAATCAAATCAGAAATCACAATCATACAGCCACAACTTCCTCTGGTCACAGCTATACTTATGTCCAATCTTGGTTCACTTTGATCTGTAAAATACTAAATTAGTTAAACAAAACAAAAATGATTAGATACGTTCATTAACTAAATTAATTTGCTTGGTATTGAGGTGAGGTGATAAGGCTTTGCCAAGATACGAAGTTAGAGTAGTGGTTGAATCCTCAGGTAAGAGGCTTTACAGAAGTATACTTCATACTTTTTTAACACGAGTATTTTAACATTTTGCGGAAGTGTACTGCCTTACACTCGATTAAATATTAAAAATATTTACACTAAAAACGCCGTAAGGCTAGGCTTTAAATTGACGTTCTAAAATAGCAAAACGGGTGTTGGTGTCAGTGCACAAATACATACAATATCAGGTCCTCCCTATATTTTAAAAGCATAGGCTTGCCTCACCGGAGCTTTCAGGGTTCCTGGCAGCTTGTGCCAGGAGCCTATCCCGAGGACGCCGATATCATATGCATTTGTGCACTGACACCAACTCCCCCCTCGGTGAACCGGGCGGGATTCGAACCCGCCCCAGGCGCTACCTTCTGGCCAGAAAGGTAACGCCTTAACCAACTGATCCACCGAGGCTGGTGGTCGAGGCGCTCCAATTGTCTTGTTGAGCCACTAGCGCTGCAGGAGAGAAAACTGGAACTACGATGCCGCGCTACAAATGCTATCTCAGAAACGATGAAAGCAATCTTCGGCCTTAATTGTCGGGTTAATGCTGAATGCTTAAAAGCTATCTAAGGACGATGAATCTTTCGTCCTTGGCCTTAAAAAGGCTAATTTATAGATTTTAAGTTTTTGCCGTTTTCCGAAAAACTTAATTTTTGATACTTCGGTACGATTATTCCCTTTATTTTTTAATAGATCTTCACAAAAATTGGTACACATGACCATGGCAGGTTGCTAAGCAATAATACGAATCAGAATCGAATGATCTCTTATGGTTTTAATTTTACAGCTTCTATTATGTATAAAATTTCATAAAAAATATATATAACTTTAAAAACTGTATAAAAACTAAATTTTTTTTAGATACAATAAAACCACTTCTTATTATTGTTGTGAAAGGTCACTAAAATAAATATAAAAAATTTCAGATTGATATCACAGTATTTGTGTAAGTTATGTGTACCTAAAGACACCTTATTTAACATGGCGGAGATAGGGAGTGCTGGATTACCTTAAGAGTCTGAAGTTCTGGTCGCCTTGGATTTTTATTCCCTTAAGACTAATGATAAATTTCAAACATCTACTACGCCTCTAATATTGGTCAAAACGATTAATCTTTACATCTAGTACTTTGTGAAATAAAAATCACGATTATAAAGCTACTTATGATATTACATTATTGAAAAAAGTGTAAATTTTTATTTTTTAAAAGTACTTTGTCGCTTATTAATCAAACAATTAATAATATAAAACTTTTGATTTGTTAGATTTACGTGATTTATTGATTTCATAGGGCGCTAGGTATTAAAATATCCATTATATAGAGGACTAAATTAAGTTATAAATATTTTTTAATAGGTGCTGAATCTTTTCCGACCGATATTAAAGGGGTAGTGGATGTTTGACATCCGCGGATGTTTAAGATTAGTCTTATGGGAATAAAAAACCAAGGCAGAAGGTACTGCAGACTCTTAGCTCATAAAAGGTATTCCAATGTGAGTTTTCTATTTAAACATATCCCCAATTGTAATAAGTTCACTTTATCTTAGTCAACCTTTTTAGTTTTATTATTATCGGTAAACGAACAATTAATTGCTGATTAATAGTGTCACAGTGAAGATTTAAATACACATTTTTATTATCTTTAGACACTGTAACGACAACATTGTAAACCTTTTGAGCAATTTCACCAAGCGGAATCGGGTGACGGAGTTTTTGACATGTGACCTATAAAATGGTCGACATGTTTATTGCTTTATTTTTACAATTTATCAAAATTATATCAAAACAAGGAAAAAATATTTATTATGTTTAAATCAAATCAGAAATCACAATCATACAGCCACAACTTCCTCTGGTCACAGCTATACTTATGTCCAATCTTGGTTCACTTTGATCTGTAAAATACTAAATTAGTTAAACAAAACAAAAATGATTAGATACGTTCATTAACTAAATTAATTTGCTTGGTATTGAGGTGAGGTGATAAGGCTTTGCCAAGATACGAAGTTAGAGTAGTGGTTGAATCCTCAGGTAAGAGGCTTTACAGAAGTATACTTCATACTTTTTTAACACGAGTATTTTAACATTTTGCGGAAGTGTACTGCCTTACACTCGATTAGATACTTTTTAAATAATTTTTTTTATAGAAAATGTTTAAAAAATGTTATCTTATTTATTAATAAAATGTTTTTGCATGGGACTGTGGCCATATTCATCAAAGTTTGGTCAATAAAAAAAATTAAATAACCAAACTGTGATGAAGATGGCCACACTATCATCAAAACTGTAAGTTGAAAAATAAAATAATAAATAAACTTTAAAAATTCCAAAATCATTATTAAATACTCGCTTTATTATTAAATACATTCTGACAAATACGTATGGTAAATATATTTTTGTTAGTAATTGTTTTATTCGTAAAAACCATTCAAAAAAGATTTATAGTAAAATTGGATATTAAACAGGAATATAATATATATAAACAAGTAAACAATTATAAATAGCAAATTAATTGATGTGACCAGAACTCTAATGTTCGGGTTCTCAATGAAAAGGAAAACCAATAAAATACATTATTACCATTCTAATTTAATATATTATTTTATAAAAGATTAACACGATAAAACAATTTTAACAAGGATAAAAGATATTAACACGAACGTTATTTTTAACAGATTCAAGTTAGATTGATCTTAAACGACATACAGGCCGCAGCGCCGGAGCCAGACAAAGGGGTTGCTGATTCGGATAACCCCTTTATGTGCCAAGACTGCACCGCACAATACCGTGTCAACCCACGTCATTGTGTCGCTATCAGCCTAGTAGGTACATCAATACATTTATTATTGTTACCATTATTAACTGCGGTGCTTTATTTCATTGCCCACTGCAGCATGTGCACGCCGCGTCAACATGGGCACAGTCACCCCAGGCGGGCCCAGTCAAGAGTTGCACCAGACACTCCTAATTAGGGTAGCTCATTACCTCAAATATAACTACATCTTGCACCACCTTGGTGTCTTCTTAGTATAGTCACAATCAGCAATATATTCGAAGAGGTTTATTAATTTTAATATACTTTAACATATTACACAATTTATTATAAAAGGTAATTGAGTAATTTTATTAATATCAAATTTACAAATGGGATTACTTTCCTACAGTATTGGACTGCTTAGTAAAGTCATTCAGAAAAAAACCCTGATCATTCAAAAACCCTGGATGGTTGAAAACTAATATAACCAGTAATAGGATCAGATACCATAGAAAATTGTAATATTTTCATTTTACAAACGCAAATAAAAGTTACATGGCAATGTAAATTTTCTCGCTTTTACTTCCTTATAGAAGATTAAGATTTTGTACGGATAACCGCCACTCAATGCCACCAAAAATACAATAGGTCTACATTATAATATTTTTACATATAAAACGTGCGAAGAAACCTTATTCAAATAGTTAGTGAATTATAGAGAAATAAGTGAAGGACAAGAATGTCGAGCATTTTTCATACGAGTATAAAAAGCGTAAAAAACAGATTTTTTTCTCCTATAGTGCAGAGAAAAAAAGTTGTTAATAATCAAAAACTCATTAGCATAACCTTTTTGTTCCTTTTCGTAAATGCGTAACCAATAACAAAAATATATTTTCCTTATTTTTTATAAAAAAAATAACCTAGAAGAAGTTTACAAATCCAAATCAAGCAATTAGGGGAAAAAAACAATGTAATAGTTGACGAGATGAAAATATCTGTTATAAGATTAGTTAGTACATTTGAATCAATTAGAGCCTGGATAAAGTTCACATACTATAGTAATACATTCAAGAATTTTATCATGAACATTTAGATATACAAATTATAATTGTATTTTTTCGATACAGTAATAAAAATAACCAATATTATTTTTATTTTTAACGATAGTTCAACATCAGAAATATAAACAGATCAAGGATAGTTTTGTTAATTGTTTAAATTAAAAATAATGTTTTTATTTTAGATACTATTTTAAGTTAGGGATTCTAGGTTGGCTGCACTGCTCTGTCTTTGTGGTGACGTTAGGTTGGCAGCCCCCGGCTGAGTTTGCTGATTACAACTGGCTTTTCAGACGAAGCTCCCTCTGGCTAGAGGTTTGTGAACTCATACATACTACATACTCATACATACATACGATGCCGCGCTACAAATGCTATCTCAGAAACGATGAAAGCAATCTTCGGCCTTAATTGTCGGGTTAATGCTGAATGCTTAAAAGCTATCTAAGGACGATGAATCTTTCGTCCTTGGCCTTAAAAAGGCTAATTTATAGATTTTAAGTTTTTGCCGTTTTCCGAAAAACTTAATTTTTGATACTTCGGTACGATTATTCCCTTTATTTTTTAATAGATCTTCACAAAAATTGGTACACATGACCATGGCAGGTTGCTAAGCAATAATACGAATCAGAATCGAATGATCTCTTATGGTTTTAATTTTACAGCTTCTATTATGTATAAAATTTCATAAAAAATATATATAACTTTAAAAACTGTATAAAAACTAAATTTTTTTTAGATACAATAAAACCACTTCTTATTATTGTTGTGAAAGGTCACTAAAATAAATATAAAAAATTTCAGATTGATATCACAGTATTTGTGTAAGTTATGTGTACCTAAAGACACCTTATTTAACATGGCGGAGATAGGGAGTGCTGGATTACCTTAAGAGTCTGAAGTTCTGGTCGCCTTGGATTTTTATTCCCTTAAGACTAATGATAAATTTCAAACATCTACTACGCCTCTAATATTGGTCAAAACGATTAATCTTTACATCTAGTACTTTGTGAAATAAAAATCACGATTATAAAGCTACTTATGATATTACATTATTGAAAAAAGTGTAAATTTTTATTTTTTAAAAGTACTTTGTCGCTTATTAATCAAACAATTAATAATATAAAACTTTTGATTTGTTAGATTTACGTGATTTATTGATTTCATAGGGCGCTAGGTATTAAAATATCCATTATATAGAGGACTAAATTAAGTTATAAATATTTTTTAATAGGTGCTGAATCTTTTCCGACCGATATTAAAGGGGTAGTGGATGTTTGACATCCGCGGATGTTTAAGATTAGTCTTATGGGAATAAAAAACCAAGGCAGAAGGTACTGCAGACTCTTAGCTCATAAAAGGTATTCCAATGTGAGTTTTCTATTTAAACATATCCCCAATTGTAATAAGTTCACTTTATCTTAGTCAACCTTTTTAGTTTTATTATTATCGGTAAACGAACAATTAATTGCTGATTAATAGTGTCACAGTGAAGATTTAAATACACATTTTTATTATCTTTAGACACTGTAACGACAACATTGTAAACCTTTTGAGCAATTTCACCAAGCGGAATCGGGTGACGGAGTTTTTGACATGTGACCTATAAAATGGTCGACATGTTTATTGCTTTATTTTTACAATTTATCAAAATTATATCAAAACAAGGAAAAAATATTTATTATGTTTAAATCAAATCAGAAATCACAATCATACAGCCACAACTTCCTCTGGTCACAGCTATACTTATGTCCAATCTTGGTTCACTTTGATCTGTAAAATACTAAATTAGTTAAACAAAACAAAAATGATTAGATACGTTCATTAACTAAATTAATTTGCTTGGTATTGAGGTGAGGTGATAAGGCTTTGCCAAGATACGAAGTTAGAGTAGTGGTTGAATCCTCAGGTAAGAGGCTTTACAGAAGTATACTTCATACTTTTTTAACACGAGTATTTTAACATTTTGCGGAAGTGTACTGCCTTACACTCGATTAGATACTTTTTAAATAATTTTTTTTATAGAAAATGTTTAAAAAATGTTATCTTATTTATTAATAAAATGTTTTTGCATGGGACTGTGGCCATATTCATCAAAGTTTGGTCAATAAAAAAAATTAAATAACCAAACTGTGATGAAGATGGCCACACTATCATCAAAACTGTAAGTTGAAAAATAAAATAATAAATAAACTTTAAAAATTCCAAAATCATTATTAAATACTCGCTTTATTATTAAATACATTCTGACAAATACGTATGGTAAATATATTTTTGTTAGTAATTGTTTTATTCGTAAAAACCATTCAAAAAAGATTTATAGTAAAATTGGATATTAAACAGGAATATAATATATATAAACAAGTAAACAATTATAAATAGCAAATTAATTGATGTGACCAGAACTCTAATGTTCGGGTTCTCAATGAAAAGGAAAACCAATAAAATACATTATTACCATTCTAATTTAATATATTATTTTATAAAAGATTAACACGATAAAACAATTTTAACAAGGATAAAAGATATTAACACGAACGTTATTTTTAACAGATTCAAGTTAGATTGATCTTAAACGACATACAGGCCGCAGCGCCGGAGCCAGACAAAGGGGTTGCTGATTCGGATAACCCCTTTATGTGCCAAGACTGCACCGCACAATACCGTGTCAACCCACGTCATTGTGTCGCTATCAGCCTAGTAGGTACATCAATACATTTATTATTGTTACCATTATTAACTGCGGTGCTTTATTTCATTGCCCACTGCAGCATGTGCACGCCGCGTCAACATGGGCACAGTCACCCCAGGCGGGCCCAGTCAAGAGTTGCACCAGACACTCCTAATTAGGGTAGCTCATTACCTCAAATATAACTACATCTTGCACCACCTTGGTGTCTTCTTAGTATAGTCACAATCAGCAATATATTCGAAGAGGTTTATTAATTTTAATATACTTTAACATATTACACAATTTATTATAAAAGGTAATTGAGTAATTTTATTAATATCAAATTTACAAATGGGATTACTTTCCTACAGTATTGGACTGCTTAGTAAAGTCATTCAGAAAAAAACCCTGATCATTCAAAAACCCTGGATGGTTGAAAACTAATATAACCAGTAATAGGATCAGATACCATAGAAAATTGTAATATTTTCATTTTACAAACGCAAATAAAAGTTACATGGCAATGTAAATTTTCTCGCTTTTACTTCCTTATAGAAGATTAAGATTTTGTACGGATAACCGCCACTCAATGCCACCAAAAATACAATAGGTCTACATTATAATATTTTTACATATAAAACGTGCGAAGAAACCTTATTCAAATAGTTAGTGAATTATAGAGAAATAAGTGAAGGACAAGAATGTCGAGCATTTTTCATACGAGTATAAAAAGCGTAAAAAACAGATTTTTTTCTCCTATAGTGCAGAGAAAAAAAGTTGTTAATAATCAAAAACTCATTAGCATAACCTTTTTGTTCCTTTTCGTAAATGCGTAACCAATAACAAAAATATATTTTCCTTATTTTTTATAAAAAAAATAACCTAGAAGAAGTTTACAAATCCAAATCAAGCAATTAGGGGAAAAAAACAATGTAATAGTTGACGAGATGAAAATATCTGTTATAAGATTAGTTAGTACATTTGAATCAATTAGAGCCTGGATAAAGTTCACATACTATAGTAATACATTCAAGAATTTTATCATGAACATTTAGATATACAAATTATAATTGTATTTTTTCGATACAGTAATAAAAATAACCAATATTATTTTTATTTTTAACGATAGTTCAACATCAGAAATATAAACAGATCAAGGATAGTTTTGTTAATTGTTTAAATTAAAAATAATGTTTTTATTTTAGATACTATTTTAAGTTAGGGATTCTAGGTTGGCTGCACTGCTCTGTCTTTGTGGTGACGTTAGGTTGGCAGCCCCCGGCTGAGTTTGCTGATTACAACTGGCTTTTCAGACGAAGCTCCCTCTGGCTAGAGGTTTGTGAACTGTGCTGCTCGTATGGTTATGCTTAAAAAAAAAATACCGTTCTTAGGAAGATTTTCACGATTTGTAAATTCTGCATTTGCTTAGTTGTTGACTAAGGTATAAGTGTATAGAACTCATTTAAACATAACGGACTTTAATGTCAAGTCACAGTCAACAGTTTTTAATTAGTTCTTAATTCAGGGCGTTGTCTAGCTGATTTCAAAAGGGATAGTGTAAACCTGTGACTAGAGGGTGTCAACCTTCCCTAACATTCAATAATTTATTTTATACTTAGTAGTGACTATGCTTTTTCTCTTGGCACTATCACCACATTAAAAAATGTAAGAGTTTTATATAATTTTAACAAACCAATGAAAATATTTTACTTTTGTTTGAAAATATTTCGCGATTTTCTTTGTTAACCATCGATTCCAAAAGTGTTATTTAGAAAAAGTAAAATATAATAGAAATAAATTTAATACCCACCATTCAGAAAAATTATATGAATCAATTTAAAGTAAATCCATTAAAAATTCTTTGTAACAAAACTATCGATAAACCCGTTTGAAATACATTTATTTAGCCTATTTTTCTCTAGTTTTAGATCAAATGTATTGTCTTGGTGGATACTCAAAGTTTTAAGTTTTAATGTTCAGATACTCTAATAAAGTTGTGATTTAAACCTATATTTCTAATCGTTGATAAATTTGTACAGTGCCTCGGAGTGTATGTTGGTAAGGCTGTTAAACGAATGGCATATTTCTGGAAATTATATCTGGTTTATTCTAAGCCTCTTTAATTAAACCCTTTTTCATTATGATTAAAATGTTGCTGAGAAGTTATCAACAATGAATCAATGACAAAGTTATGACATTTTGAGTTTGGGAAGGAAAATAATTTTGAGACACAAATGCTCTAGAGTGATTCATCGAATAAACAATTAGTAAAAATATTCTCTTGAGATTTTCTATTCAGAAAATTTGTTCAGTCTCCAGGTGATTGTAAATTCCCAACAAGGCAATATTGGGACGAAAGCACAGTCGTCCCCAGTTCTCTAAACAGTGAAGGTCTAGTGAAGGTTTTTATAGAGATATTTCTGGAAATTATATCTGGTTTATTCTAAGCCTCTTTAATTAAACCCTTTTTCATTATGATTAAAATGTTGCTGAGAAGTTATCAACAATGAATCAATGACAAAGTTATGACATTTTGAGTTTGGGAAGGAAAATAATTTTGAGACACAAATGCTCTAGAGTGATTCATCGAATAAACAATTAGTAAAAATATTCTCTTGAGATTTTCTATTCAGAAAATTTGTTCAGTCTCCAGGTGATTGTAAATTCCCAACAAGGCAATATTGGGACGAAAGCACAGTCGTCCCCAGTTCTCTAAACAGTGAAGGTCGATTTACATTTTCCCGGTTTCTGTGACAACAAAGACCGCTGAAACGAACCAATTTATTCCTTATTGATTCCTTATTTAAATAAGTGAGTGAAAAATTGTTTCCTTGAATAGGTCGAAGAAAAATTGATAGAAAAGCATACACATTAAAATGAAATCGACTAAGCTACATAGCAAGAAGAAAGCATTACTCAAATATGTCTAGAACATAATGAATATTAATATGGTTATAATAATAATGTTCTAGTTTTATTCATTGGTCAAGACTAAAACAAAGAGAAGTTGAGCAAAAAGGCTTCTATCGAAAACTGCGATACAATCTTAAACTAATAATAAAAATGTCTTAATGCGTGAATGTATTCGTCATTCTCTTGGATATGTGCAAAGTATTACGCACATATTACACCCAAAAATTAAAAAAAAAAACTTTTTTTGTTTTTTATGTTTTTGTATTCTCCATTTTGTGCTGAATTCATACATACTAAACACTGTTATGTAAAATTATTTTTTATATTACTTAGACTCATTTTACTAAATATATGCACCATCATTTCAAGGAAAATAAACTGAGTAAAAATATTAACACTAAAAACGCCGTAAGGCTAGGCTTTAAATTGACGTTCTAAAATAGCAAAACGGGTGTTGGTGTCAGTGCACAAATACATACAATATCAGGTCCTCCCTATATTTTAAAAGCATAGGCTTGCCTCACCGGAGCTTTCAGGGTTCCTGGCAGCTTGTGCCAGGAGCCTATCCCGAGGACGCCGATATCATATGCATTTGTGCACTGACACCAACTCCCCCCTCGGTGAACCGGGCGGGATTCGAACCCGCCCCAGGCGCTACCTTCTGGCCAGAAAGGTAACGCCTTAACCAACTGATCCACCGAGGCTGGTGGTCGAGGCGCTCCAATTGTCTTGTTGAGCCACTAGCGCTGCAGGAGAGAAAACTGGAACTACGATGCCGCGCTACAAATGCTATCTCAGAAACGATGAAAGCAATCTTCGGCCTTAATTGTCGGGTTAATGCTGAATGCTTAAAAGCTATCTAAGGACGATGAATCTTTCGTCCTTGGCCTTAAAAAGGCTAATTTATAGATTTTAAGTTTTTGCCGTTTTCCGAAAAACTTAATTTTTGATACTTCGGTACGATTATTCCCTTTATTTTTTAATAGATCTTCACAAAAATTGGTACACATGACCATGGCAGGTTGCTAAGCAATAATACGAATCAGAATCGAATGATCTCTTATGGTTTTAATTTTACAGCTTCTATTATGTATAAAATTTCATAAAAAATATATATAACTTTAAAAACTGTATAAAAACTAAATTTTTTTTAGATACAATAAAACCACTTCTTATTATTGTTGTGAAAGGTCACTAAAATAAATATAAAAAATTTCAGATTGATATCACAGTATTTGTGTAAGTTATGTGTACCTAAAGACACCTTATTTAACATGGCGGAGATAGGGAGTGCTGGATTACCTTAAGAGTCTGAAGTTCTGGTCGCCTTGGATTTTTATTCCCTTAAGACTAATGATAAATTTCAAACATCTACTACGCCTCTAATATTGGTCAAAACGATTAATCTTTACATCTAGTACTTTGTGAAATAAAAATCACGATTATAAAGCTACTTATGATATTACATTATTGAAAAAAGTGTAAATTTTTATTTTTTAAAAGTACTTTGTCGCTTATTAATCAAACAATTAATAATATAAAACTTTTGATTTGTTAGATTTACGTGATTTATTGATTTCATAGGGCGCTAGGTATTAAAATATCCATTATATAGAGGACTAAATTAAGTTATAAATATTTTTTAATAGGTGCTGAATCTTTTCCGACCGATATTAAAGGGGTAGTGGATGTTTGACATCCGCGGATGTTTAAGATTAGTCTTATGGGAATAAAAAACCAAGGCAGAAGGTACTGCAGACTCTTAGCTCATAAAAGGTATTCCAATGTGAGTTTTCTATTTAAACATATCCCCAATTGTAATAAGTTCACTTTATCTTAGTCAACCTTTTTAGTTTTATTATTATCGGTAAACGAACAATTAATTGCTGATTAATAGTGTCACAGTGAAGATTTAAATACACATTTTTATTATCTTTAGACACTGTAACGACAACATTGTAAACCTTTTGAGCAATTTCACCAAGCGGAATCGGGTGACGGAGTTTTTGACATGTGACCTATAAAATGGTCGACATGTTTATTGCTTTATTTTTACAATTTATCAAAATTATATCAAAACAAGGAAAAAATATTTATTATGTTTAAATCAAATCAGAAATCACAATCATACAGCCACAACTTCCTCTGGTCACAGCTATACTTATGTCCAATCTTGGTTCACTTTGATCTGTAAAATACTAAATTAGTTAAACAAAACAAAAATGATTAGATACGTTCATTAACTAAATTAATTTGCTTGGTATTGAGGTGAGGTGATAAGGCTTTGCCAAGATACGAAGTTAGAGTAGTGGTTGAATCCTCAGGTAAGAGGCTTTACAGAAGTATACTTCATACTTTTTTAACACGAGTATTTTAACATTTTGCGGAAGTGTACTGCCTTACACTCGATTAGATACTTTTTAAATAATTTTTTTTATAGAAAATGTTTAAAAAATGTTATCTTATTTATTAATAAAATGTTTTTGCATGGGACTGTGGCCATATTCATCAAAGTTTGGTCAATAAAAAAAATTAAATAACCAAACTGTGATGAAGATGGCCACACTATCATCAAAACTGTAAGTTGAAAAATAAAATAATAAATAAACTTTAAAAATTCCAAAATCATTATTAAATACTCGCTTTATTATTAAATACATTCTGACAAATACGTATGGTAAATATATTTTTGTTAGTAATTGTTTTATTCGTAAAAACCATTCAAAAAAGATTTATAGTAAAATTGGATATTAAACAGGAATATAATATATATAAACAAGTAAACAATTATAAATAGCAAATTAATTGATGTGACCAGAACTCTAATGTTCGGGTTCTCAATGAAAAGGAAAACCAATAAAATACATTATTACCATTCTAATTTAATATATTATTTTATAAAAGATTAACACGATAAAACAATTTTAACAAGGATAAAAGATATTAACACGAACGTTATTTTTAACAGATTCAAGTTAGATTGATCTTAAACGACATACAGGCCGCAGCGCCGGAGCCAGACAAAGGGGTTGCTGATTCGGATAACCCCTTTATGTGCCAAGACTGCACCGCACAATACCGTGTCAACCCACGTCATTGTGTCGCTATCAGCCTAGTAGGTACATCAATACATTTATTATTGTTACCATTATTAACTGCGGTGCTTTATTTCATTGCCCACTGCAGCATGTGCACGCCGCGTCAACATGGGCACAGTCACCCCAGGCGGGCCCAGTCAAGAGTTGCACCAGACACTCCTAATTAGGGTAGCTCATTACCTCAAATATAACTACATCTTGCACCACCTTGGTGTCTTCTTAGTATAGTCACAATCAGCAATATATTCGAAGAGGTTTATTAATTTTAATATACTTTAACATATTACACAATTTATTATAAAAGGTAATTGAGTAATTTTATTAATATCAAATTTACAAATGGGATTACTTTCCTACAGTATTGGACTGCTTAGTAAAGTCATTCAGAAAAAAACCCTGATCATTCAAAAACCCTGGATGGTTGAAAACTAATATAACCAGTAATAGGATCAGATACCATAGAAAATTGTAATATTTTCATTTTACAAACGCAAATAAAAGTTACATGGCAATGTAAATTTTCTCGCTTTTACTTCCTTATAGAAGATTAAGATTTTGTACGGATAACCGCCACTCAATGCCACCAAAAATACAATAGGTCTACATTATAATATTTTTACATATAAAACGTGCGAAGAAACCTTATTCAAATAGTTAGTGAATTATAGAGAAATAAGTGAAGGACAAGAATGTCGAGCATTTTTCATACGAGTATAAAAAGCGTAAAAAACAGATTTTTTTCTCCTATAGTGCAGAGAAAAAAAGTTGTTAATAATCAAAAACTCATTAGCATAACCTTTTTGTTCCTTTTCGTAAATGCGTAACCAATAACAAAAATATATTTTCCTTATTTTTTATAAAAAAAATAACCTAGAAGAAGTTTACAAATCCAAATCAAGCAATTAGGGGAAAAAAACAATGTAATAGTTGACGAGATGAAAATATCTGTTATAAGATTAGTTAGTACATTTGAATCAATTAGAGCCTGGATAAAGTTCACATACTATAGTAATACATTCAAGAATTTTATCATGAACATTTAGATATACAAATTATAATTGTATTTTTTCGATACAGTAATAAAAATAACCAATATTATTTTTATTTTTAACGATAGTTCAACATCAGAAATATAAACAGATCAAGGATAGTTTTGTTAATTGTTTAAATTAAAAATAATGTTTTTATTTTAGATACTATTTTAAGTTAGGGATTCTAGGTTGGCTGCACTGCTCTGTCTTTGTGGTGACGTTAGGTTGGCAGCCCCCGGCTGAGTTTGCTGATTACAACTGGCTTTTCAGACGAAGCTCCCTCTGGCTAGAGGTTTGTGAACTGTGCTGCTCGTATGGTTATGCTTAAAAAAAAAATACCGTTCTTAGGAAGATTTTCACGATTTGTAAATTCTGCATTTGCTTAGTTGTTGACTAAGGTATAAGTGTATAGAACTCATTTAAACATAACGGACTTTAATGTCAAGTCACAGTCAACAGTTTTTAATTAGTTCTTAATTCAGGGCGTTGTCTAGCTGATTTCAAAAGGGATAGTGTAAACCTGTGACTAGAGGGTGTCAACCTTCCCTAACATTCAATAATTTATTTTATACTTAGTAGTGACTATGCTTTTTCTCTTGGCACTATCACCACATTAAAAAATGTAAGAGTTTTATATAATTTTAACAAACCAATGAAAATATTTTACTTTTGTTTGAAAATATTTCGCGATTTTCTTTGTTAACCATCGATTCCAAAAGTGTTATTTAGAAAAAGTAAAATATAATAGAAATAAATTTAATACCCACCATTCAGAAAAATTATATGAATCAATTTAAAGTAAATCCATTAAAAATTCTTTGTAACAAAACTATCGATAAACCCGTTTGAAATACATTTATTTAGCCTATTTTTCTCTAGTTTTAGATCAAATGTATTGTCTTGGTGGATACTCAAAGTTTTAAGTTTTAATGTTCAGATACTCTAATAAAGTTGTGATTTAAACCTATATTTCTAATCGTTGATAAATTTGTACAGTGCCTCGGAGTGTATGTTGGTAAGGCTGTTAAACGAATGGCATATTTCTGGAAATTATATCTGGTTTATTCTAAGCCTCTTTAATTAAACCCTTTTTCATTATGATTAAAATGTTGCTGAGAAGTTATCAACAATGAATCAATGACAAAGTTATGACATTTTGAGTTTGGGAAGGAAAATAATTTTGAGACACAAATGCTCTAGAGTGATTCATCGAATAAACAATTAGTAAAAATATTCTCTTGAGATTTTCTATTCAGAAAATTTGTTCAGTCTCCAGGTGATTGTAAATTCCCAACAAGGCAATATTGGGACGAAAGCACAGTCGTCCCCAGTTCTCTAAACAGTGAAGGTCGATTTACATTTTCCCGGTTTCTGTGACAACAAAGACCGCTGAAACGAACCAATTTATTCCTTATTGATTCCTTATTTAAATAAGTGAGTGAAAAATTGTTTCCTTGAATAGGTCGAAGAAAAATTGATAGAAAAGCATACACATTAAAATGAAATCGACTAAGCTACATAGCAAGAAGAAAGCATTACTCAAATATGTCTAGAACATAATGAATATTAATATGGTTATAATAATAATGTTCTAGTTTTATTCATTGGTCAAGACTAAAACAAAGAGAAGTTGAGCAAAAAGGCTTCTATCGAAAACTGCGATACAATCTTAAACTAATAATAAAAATGTCTTTATGCGTGAATGTATTCGTCATTCTCTTGGATATGTGCAAAGTATTACGTAGAATTATGCAGCTCTTACATTAATATTTACTATTAGTTACTATTTAAGAACAGCGAGTCCACAATTGTGCGTTCTATTGATTTATTTATTTTATATATTTATTTATTTATTTTCTTGCTTTATTACAGGTACAATATACCTAATTACAATAAAGCATTACTTACAAACTAACTAATTACAATGCATATGCCTAGAGTAAACTGCAATACAAATATAACACAAAAAATACACTTGGCTTCTGGTTGTTAAGAAAAATTATTTACATAAATTTAAACTCAAAGTATCGTATCCATCACTCATAAATATGGATCAAAAACATTATTCATAGGCCTATAAGCAAAAGAAAAAAAAGACAAAAAGATTGAGAACAATAAAACTACAAATTAAACTTACAATAACAGTAAAAAAGTAAATTTGATACATAAAAAACTAAAATTAGGCTACTGATACTTTCATTGCTATTTCCTTAAATAAGTTAAAATTTGTTGTATAAGAATGTTCTGTATTGTAACTAAATTTTACTAAATATGGGGGGAAATATGGGGGAAATTTCAATAAATATTATTATTTTTTTTATATGGGACTGTAGAGTAACTAAAACTTATTGGGTAAACAAATTAATGTACGGCCGCAACAATGCTGTGAAAGGAGACAGCACAGGCGGACCGGGGCAGAGGTAAGCCAAGGTCGCCACGAGCCCCCCTCCCACTCCTCCGTACACTGCGGCCACGTCACGCCGCGCCGGCAACTCCCGCGCGTCTCCACGTCATCGGTCCTCGACTTCCACCACGACCCCTACACCTACAGGTGGCATACGACACAAATCCACGAGGCACTGTTTTTTAAAAACATGTAAATTGTCATAAAAAATGTCAACATGTGTTGCCACCGAGTTATAAAGCTTCATCATAGTTACAATCAGGGAATGGGCTAGTATGTTGGTGCGCGATTGAGGAATTCTAAACAAAGTAAAAGATCGATTATTAAAATGTGAAACATAAAAGGTTATCTGTTGTAGAGATAATGGGTCGTCTATTATCCATTTCAATAATTTATACAAGTGGAGGAGTTGAAGCGAATCCCGTCTAGTGGCTAAGCTACACAAATCAAAAGTACTTAATAGTTGTTGATATGGTATGTCAAACGAATAAACGCCAGAGAACTTAAATGACAAATATCTCAAAAACTTTTTTTGGACCATTTCTATTTTATCTATATTAACCTTATAATGAGGAGACCATACTGATGAAGCATATTCTAATTGCGAACGAACAAGAGAAAAATAAAGCAATTTTAACACTTTGATCGAATTGAAATTGCGCCCTTCCCTGAAAATAAAGCCCAAAGTACGTAAAGCGGAATTAACAATCTTAGAAATATGGGTTTTAAATGATAACTTTGAGTCAAAAATTACTCCTAAGTCCCTAATTTCGCTAACTCTTTTTAAAGTAGTGCCATTTAGAGTGTAATTAAAAGTATGTGTGTTTACGTTTTTTGAAAAGGTTAATACATGACATTTGGAAACGTTAAATGACAGCTTGTGTTCCAACATCCAGGAATTAACTGCGTTTAGGTCTTGTTGTAAAATATCAAAATCATTATTGTTAGATATAGCCCTAAAGATTTTTAAATCGTCAGCATACAGGAGGATGCGACAGTTGCGCACAACTGAAACGACGTCATTTAAAACTATGTTAAAAAAAAAAAAAAAAAAAAAAACCGCCTGAAGATGAGGCTCCCTGTCTCTTGAGGCCCGGGGCAAACTGCCCCCCTTGCCCCCCCCTCTCGGCGGCCCTGAGTATAGGTGATGTTACAAGTAACATCATAAAGAGGTACATTATTAAACCAAATACAAACCGGTTACGTAAAATAAACTTTATGATATGGGAGTCACTATATGAAACAGGTTCTACACCAATGAGAGGTCATCATTCGGTGGAAGTAGGGTTATAGTAAATATTACCTTCGGAACTCACTCATTACGATTCGTGTTTTAGTTTGTGTATGTGTTTAAGGTAAGACGGCACCCAAAAATTAAAAAAAAAACTTTTTTTGTTTTTTATGTTTTTGTATTCTCCATTTTGTGCTGAATTCATACATACTAAACACTGTTATGTAAAATTATTTTTTATATTACTTAGACTCATTTTACTAAATATATGCACCATCATTTCAAGGAAAATAAACTGAGTAAAAATATTAACACTAAAAACGCCGTAAGGCTAGGCTTTAAATTGACGTTCTAAAATAGCAAAACGGGTGTTGGTGTCAGTGCACAAATACATACAATATCAGGTCCTCCCTATATTTTAAAAGCATAGGCTTGCCTCACCGGAGCTTTCAGGGTTCCTGGCAGCTTGTGCCAGGAGCCTATCCCGAGGACGCCGATATCATATGCATTTGTGCACTGACACCAACTCCCCCCTCGGTGAACCGGGCGGGATTCGAACCCGCCCCAGGCGCTACCTTCTGGCCAGAAAGGTAACGCCTTAACCAACTGATCCACCGAGGCTGGTGGTCGAGGCGCTCCAATTGTCTTGTTGAGCCACTAGCGCTGCAGGAGAGAAAACTGGAACTACGATGCCGCGCTACAAATGCTATCTCAGAAACGATGAAAGCAATCTTCGGCCTTAATTGTCGGGTTAATGCTGAATGCTTAAAAGCTATCTAAGGACGATGAATCTTTCGTCCTTGGCCTTAAAAAGGCTAATTTATAGATTTTAAGTTTTTGCCGTTTTCCGAAAAACTTAATTTTTGATACTTCGGTACGATTATTCCCTTTATTTTTTAATAGATCTTCACAAAAATTGGTACACATGACCATGGCAGGTTGCTAAGCAATAATACGAATCAGAATCGAATGATCTCTTATGGTTTTAATTTTACAGCTTCTATTATGTATAAAATTTCATAAAAAATATATATAACTTTAAAAACTGTATAAAAACTAAATTTTTTTTAGATACAATAAAACCACTTCTTATTATTGTTGTGAAAGGTCACTAAAATAAATATAAAAAATTTCAGATTGATATCACAGTATTTGTGTAAGTTATGTGTACCTAAAGACACCTTATTTAACATGGCGGAGATAGGGAGTGCTGGATTACCTTAAGAGTCTGAAGTTCTGGTCGCCTTGGATTTTTATTCCCTTAAGACTAATGATAAATTTCAAACATCTACTACGCCTCTAATATTGGTCAAAACGATTAATCTTTACATCTAGTACTTTGTGAAATAAAAATCACGATTATAAAGCTACTTATGATATTACATTATTGAAAAAAGTGTAAATTTTTATTTTTTAAAAGTACTTTGTCGCTTATTAATCAAACAATTAATAATATAAAACTTTTGATTTGTTAGATTTACGTGATTTATTGATTTCATAGGGCGCTAGGTATTAAAATATCCATTATATAGAGGACTAAATTAAGTTATAAATATTTTTTAATAGGTGCTGAATCTTTTCCGACCGATATTAAAGGGGTAGTGGATGTTTGACATCCGCGGATGTTTAAGATTAGTCTTATGGGAATAAAAAACCAAGGCAGAAGGTACTGCAGACTCTTAGCTCATAAAAGGTATTCCAATGTGAGTTTTCTATTTAAACATATCCCCAATTGTAATAAGTTCACTTTATCTTAGTCAACCTTTTTAGTTTTATTATTATCGGTAAACGAACAATTAATTGCTGATTAATAGTGTCACAGTGAAGATTTAAATACACATTTTTATTATCTTTAGACACTGTAACGACAACATTGTAAACCTTTTGAGCAATTTCACCAAGCGGAATCGGGTGACGGAGTTTTTGACATGTGACCTATAAAATGGTCGACATGTTTATTGCTTTATTTTTACAATTTATCAAAATTATATCAAAACAAGGAAAAAATATTTATTCTGTTTAAATCAAATCAGAAATCACAATCATACAGCCACAACTTCCTCTGGTCACAGCTATACTTATGTCCAATCTTGGTTCACTTTGATCTGTAAAATACTAAATTAGTTAAACAAAACAAAAATGATTAGATACGTTCATTAACTAAATTAATTTGCTTGGTATTGAGGTGAGGTGATAAGGCTTTGCCAAGATACGAAGTTAGAGTAGTGGTTGAATCCTCAGGTAAGAGGCTTTACAGAAGTATACTTCATACTTTTTTAACACGAGTATTTTAACATTTTGCGGAAGTGTACTGCCTTACACTCGATTAGATACTTTTTAAATAATTTTTTTTATAGAAAATGTTTAAAAAATGTTATCTTATTTATTAATAAAATGTTTTTGCATGGGACTGTGGCCATATTCATCAAAGTTTGGTCAATAAAAAAAAATTAAATAACCAAACTGTGATGAAGATGGCCACACTATCATCAAAACTGTAAGTTGAAAAATAAAATAATAAATAAACTTTAAAAATTCCAAAATCATTATTAAATACTCGCTTTATTATTAAATACATTCTGACAAATACGTATGGTAAATATATTTTTGTTAGTAATTGTTTTATTCGTAAAAACCATTCAAAAAAGATTTATAGTAAAATTGGATATTAAACAGGAATATAATATATATAAACAAGTAAACAATTATAAATAGCAAATTAATTGATGTGACCAGAACTCTAATGTTCGGGTTCTCAATGAAAAGGAAAACCAATAAAATACATTATTACCATTCTAATTTAATATATTATTTTATAAAAGATTAACACGATAAAACAATTTTAACAAGGATAAAAGATATTAACACGAACGTTATTTTTAACAGATTCAAGTTAGATTGATCTTAAACGACATACAGGCCGCAGCGCCGGAGCCAGACAAAGGGGTTGCTGATTCGGATAACCCCTTTATGTGCCAAGACTGCACCGCACAATACCGTGTCAACCCACGTCATTGTGTCGCTATCAGCCTAGTAGGTACATCAATACATTTATTATTGTTACCATTATTAACTGCGGTGCTTTATTTCATTGCCCACTGCAGCATGTGCACGCCGCGTCAACATGGGCACAGTCACCCCAGGCGGGCCCAGTCAAGAGTTGCACCAGACACTCCTAATTAGGGTAGCTCATTACCTCAAATATAACTACATCTTGCACCACCTTGGTGTCTTCTTAGTATAGTCACAATCAGCAATATATTCGAAGAGGTTTATTAATTTTAATATACTTTAACATATTACACAATTTATTATAAAAGGTAATTGAGTAATTTTATTAATATCAAATTTACAAATGGGATTACTTTCCTACAGTATTGGACTGCTTAGTAAAGTCATTCAGAAAAAAACCCTGATCATTCAAAAACCCTGGATGGTTGAAAACTAATATAACCAGTAATAGGATCAGATACCATAGAAAATTGTAATATTTTCATTTTACAAACGCAAATAAAAGTTACATGGCAATGTAAATTTTCTCGCTTTTACTTCCTTATAGAAGATTAAGATTTTGTACGGATAACCGCCACTCAATGCCACCAAAAATACAATAGGTCTACATTATAATATTTTTACATATAAAACGTGCGAAGAAACCTTATTCAAATAGTTAGTGAATTATAGAGAAATAAGTGAAGGACAAGAATGTCGAGCATTTTTCATACGAGTATAAAAAGCGTAAAAAACAGATTTTTTTCTCCTATAGTGCAGAGAAAAAAAGTTGTTAATAATCAAAAACTCATTAGCATAACCTTTTTGTTCCTTTTCGTAAATGCGTAACCAATAACAAAAATATATTTTCCTTATTTTTTATAAAAAAAATAACCTAGAAGAAGTTTACAAATCCAAATCAAGCAATTAGGGGAAAAAAACAATGTAATAGTTGACGAGATGAAAATATCTGTTATAAGATTAGTTAGTACATTTGAATCAATTAGAGCCTGGATAAAGTTCACATACTATAGTAATACATTCAAGAATTTTATCATGAACATTTAGATATACAAATTATAATTGTATTTTTTTCGATACAGTAATAAAAATAACCAATATTATTTTTATTTTTAACGATAGTTCAACATCAGAAATATAAACAGATCAAGGATAGTTTTGTTAATTGTTTAAATTAAAAATAATGTTTTTATTTTAGATACTATTTTAAGTTAGGGATTCTAGGTTGGCTGCACTGCTCTGTCTTTGTGGTGACGTTAGGTTGGCAGCCCCCGGCTGAGTTTGCTGATTACAACTGGCTTTTCAGACGAAGCTCCCTCTGGCTAGAGGTTTGTGAACTGTGCTGCTCGTATGGTTATGCTTAAAAAAAAAATACCGTTCTTAGGAAGATTTTCACGATTTGTAAATTCTGCATTTGCTTAGTTGTTGACTAAGGTATAAGTGTATAGAACTCATTTAAACATAACGGACTTTAATGTCAAGTCACAGTCAACAGTTTTTAATTAGTTCTTAATTCAGGGCGTTGTCTAGCTGATTTCAAAAGGGATAGTGTAAACCTGTGACTAGAGGGTGTCAACCTTCCCTAACATTCAATAATTTATTTTATACTTAGTAGTGACTATGCTTTTTCTCTTGGCACTATCACCACATTAAAAAATGTAAGAGTTTTATATAATTTTAACAAACCAATGAAAATATTTTACTTTTGTTTGAAAATATTTCGCGATTTTCTTTGTTAACCATCGATTCCAAAAGTGTTATTTAGAAAAAGTAAAATATAATAGAAATAAATTTAATACCCACCATTCAGAAAAATTATATGAATCAATTTAAAGTAAATCCATTAAAAATTCTTTGTAACAAAACTATCGATAAACCCGTTTGAAATACATTTATTTAGCCTATTTTTCTCTAGTTTTAGATCAAATGTATTGTCTTGGTGGATACTCAAAGTTTTAAGTTTTAATGTTCAGATACTCTAATAAAGTTGTGATTTAAACCTATATTTCTAATCGTTGATAAATTTGTACAGTGCCTCGGAGTGTATGTTGGTAAGGCTGTTAAACGAATGGCATATTTCTGGAAATTATATCTGGTTTATTCTAAGCCTCTTTAATTAAACCCTTTTTCATTATGATTAAAATGTTGCTGAGAAGTTATCAACAATGAATCAATGACAAAGTTATGACATTTTGAGTTTGGGAAGGAAAATAATTTTGAGACACAAATGCTCTAGAGTGATTCATCGAATAAACAATTAGTAAAAATATTCTCTTGAGATTTTCTATTCAGAAAATTTGTTCAGTCTCCAGGTGATTGTAAATTCCCAACAAGGCAATATTGGGACGAAAGCACAGTCGTCCCCAGTTCTCTAAACAGTGAAGGTCGATTTACATTTTCCCGGTTTCTGTGACAACAAAGACCGCTGAAACGAACCAATTTATTCCTTATTGATTCCTTATTTAAATAAGTGAGTGAAAAATTGTTTCCTTGAATAGGTCGAAGAAAAATTGATAGAAAAGCATACACATTAAAATGAAATCGACTAAGCTACATAGCAAGAAGAAAGCATTACTCAAATATGTCTAGAACATAATGAATATTAATATGGTTATAATAATAATGTTCTAGTTTTATTCATTGGTCAAGACTAAAACAAAGAGAAGTTGAGCAAAAAGGCTTCTATCGAAAACTGCGATACAATCTTAAACTAATAATAAAAATGTCTTAATGCGTGAATGTATTCGTCATTCTCTTGGATATGTGCAAAGTATTACGTAGAATTATGCAGCTCTTACATTAATATTTACTATTAGTTACTATTTAAGAACAGCGAGTCCACAATTGTGCGTTCTATTGATTTATTTATTTTATATATTTATTTATTTATTTTCTTGCTTTATTACAGGTACAATATACCTAATTACAATAAAGCATTACTTACAAACTAACTAATTACAATGCATATGCCTAGAGTAAACTGCAATACAAATATAACACAAAAAATACACTTGGCTTCTGGTTGTTAAGAAAAATTATTTACATAAATTTAAACTCAAAGTATCGTATCCATCACTCATAAATATGGATCAAAAACATTATTCATAGGCCTATAAGCAAAAGAAAAAAAAGACAAAAAGATTGAGAACAATAAAACTACAAATTAAACTTACAATAACAGTAAAAAAGTAAATTTGATACATAAAAAACTAAAATTAGGCTACTGATACTTTCATTGCTATTTCCTTAAATAAGTTAAAATTTGTTGTATAAGAATGTTCTGTATTGTAACTAAATTTTACTAAATATGGGGGGAAATATGGGGGAAATTTCAATAAATATTATTATTTTTTTATATGGGACTGTAGAGTAACTAAAACTTATTGGGTAAACAAATTAATGTACGGCCGCAACAATGCTGTGAAAGGAGACAGCACAGGCGGACCGGGGCAGAGGTAAGCCAAGGTCGCCACGAGCCCCCCTCCCACTCCTCCGTACACTGCGGCCACGTCACGCCGCGCCGGCAACTCCCGCGCGTCTCCACGTCATCGGTCCTCGACTTCCACCACGACCCCTACACCTACAGGTGGCATACGACACAAATCCACGAGGCACTGTTTTTTAAAAACATGTAAATTGTCATAAAAAATGTCAACATGTGTTGCCACCGAGTTATAAAGCTTCATCATAGTTACAATCGGGGAATGGGCTAGTATGTTGGTGCGCGATTGAGGAATTCTAAACAAAGTAAAAGATCGATTATTAAAATGTGAAACATAAAAGGTTATCTGTTGTAGAGATAATGGGTCGTCTATTATCCATTTCAATAATTTATACAAGTGGAGGAGTTGAAGCGAATCCCGTCTAGTGGCTAAGCTACACAAATCAAAAGTACTTAATAGTTGTTGATATGGTATGTCAAACGAATAAACGCCAGAGAACTTAAATGACAAATATCTCAAAAACTTTTTTTGGACCATTTCTATTTTATCTATATTAACCTTATAATGAGGAGACCATACTGATGAAGCATATTCTAATTGCGAACGAACAAGAGAAAAATAAAGCAATTTTAACACTTTGATCGAATTGAAATTGCGCCCTTCCCTGAAAATAAAGCCCAAAGTACGTAAAGCGGAATTAACAATCTTAGAAATATGGGTTTTAAATGATAACTTTGAGTCAAAAATTACTCCTAAGTCCCTAATTTCGCTAACTCTTTTTAAAGTAGTGCCATTTAGAGTGTAATTAAAAGTATGTGTGTTTACGTTTTTTGAAAAGGTTAATACATGACATTTGGAAACGTTAAATGACAGCTTGTGTTCCAACATCCAGGAATTAACTGCGTTTAGGTCTTGTTGTAAAATATCAAAATCATTATTGTTAGATATAGCCCTAAAGATTTTTAAATCGTCAGCATACAGGAGGATGCGACAGTTGCGCACAACTGAAACGACGTCATTTAAAACTATGTTAAAAATATCAGGACCAAGGTTTGATCCTTGGGGAACACCTGATGTGACTGCCGTTGGCTTAGATTTGCACCCCTTATACCAAACAAATTGATTTCGATTGCTAAAATAAGATCTGAAGAGCCTTAACAATTTTCCCGAAAATCCTTGTTCGTTTAATTTTGCTAAAATTACTGAGTGATCAATTCTGTCAAATGCTTTACTCAAATCAGTAAAAATAGCATCCACCTGACAACCTGAGTCCATAAATGTTGATGTTACAATGGTATATACTATTCAACCCTAGTGATTTTTCAGAATCTGTAAAACAAACAGAGATAGAAAAATCAGAGGGAATATTCTTATTAAAGTAGCTTCGTCTTACCGTGTACTTACCCGGTACAGCAATAAGAGATGTGACAATAAGTACCTAGGGAGGGGAAGAGGCAACCATTTGCTCTGTTGACTTATACACTTAATTTGCAGCCATAATCCCACATAATGTTATCCGGGAACGCTGCCTAAAAATAACTTTTTTCATTTCAAAACGAGTTCATTTGCTCCTCCCACGAGAAAATCGTTCGCTCGCTCACTCATCTTTCAGCTGCACTCAGCACTTTTAGCTCATCTATCAGTATAAATTATAAATTAAAACGGATAAAGTATTTAACATAATTAAAAATTCAGTAACGTTCTAAGTATACACTGGAGCACGAGTTTGGACAGTTCAGTCAGCTTTTTCTAGCATTTGTTTTGTTTTAATCTATGATTCAATAAGATTAATGTTAAATATTTAATTTTAATACAAGATTACAACGAAATAAGATTTGTCCTAGCAGTTGAGATCCATACACATATTTTTATCCCAAAAATAAATGATTTTGAAAGTTTTGATAAAAGTGGTCAAACCAGTTTCGAGGTCAGTATGCATACATACAGTACGTACAAATATACCTTACTCGTATTAGAGTTTGGGAGAGGATCGGTTGAACAATAAGAGTGGAGTGATGATGCGGCCCCTCGCTCCATCTTCGCACTACAACATATTTCGCCTGGTTTCCATCCCATCTAGTCGCACTACCATGAGGGGTGAATTCCTTTGTAAAATAATTAAATGCATATGACAAATAAAGATAAAATTACAAACCATAAGTTACAATTCTGTCTTTGAGTGGTAAATGACTCCGACACACTCAATTATTCCCATGCTTTACTTACTAGAAAAAAAAAAACAACTTGCTTAAACTTATCATGTTGTTAAAAATTATTGTAAAAATCTAATCCAGAATCCCAACGTAATTTTACAATATTGTCTGCTGTAACGATTTGACCAGTAGGATATAGTAACCATGACGTCACAAATAAGGATCGTTTCGAGACCTTCGGGATCTAAAGTTGTAGAAAGAAAAATTATACAAAAAATATCGTTCTATTTGGTTTTCTGAAAAATAAACAACTCCTTAAAATGAATAATTCTTATGAACAAATCAGTAAAACTCTATTTATTTTATTAAAAAGCAGAAACGATTCGTACTTTTTCAACTTTCTTATCACATTATTATTTTATAGAACAACAAATTTATAATATGAATATTAAACCCTTCTCAAAGATTTATTTTAAACACTGGCGTCCATTGCACAATGTAGTTCAGACTATTCTCTCATTAAGAAAAGGGCTCTAAGACAAGAATAACCTAAGTAGTTCTTAGGTATTGTTGACACAATTAGAAATAGTCACGCTCATTGAACCAAGCATGCTTGAATTACAAGAAACATTTTTATACCATCATCAGTATCAAATGTAATTATTACGTCTTATTTTACAGAAACGATATTGATGTCTTTCCTGACCAAAATAATTACTTAAAATTATATTGCACTCTTTTCAGAAATATATTTTACATTTTCAACATACTTTATGTCCAGAGGTATAGAAATTATCCTACAATTATTTTACCATTTCCCTCTATGGTACTTTATAATTTAATGAAACCTCAAGTGGAAAAACCTTGACTAAAGATTCTGGAAATACTGGTCAAGCCACAAGAAAATATTAATTTTAAATCAATTTTGAAAAAGAAAGTGTTGAGCTTAATAGGTAGTTTTATGATACAAAACCTTATATGGGTAGGCTTAATTTTTTATGGCCAACGAATCTAATTGGTTTGATATGTTACAGATGTAGAAACAATAGGACGATAACCTATGTGACAGTCAATTAATACAGGAGTTTAGGAGGTTAAGAGATACATAAATTGAGGAGATGAACGCATTAACTAATCAAACAAAACAAAACCACAAAGCTACATCTCGTCTATCTGACAAAATTGGTGCATCACATTCCTAAGCAAAATTAGAACATGAAGTACCCAGAATTTTCTTATATTGTCCCCAACTATTAATGAAATTGAACTCTTTTTGTGATTTTGATCAAACTTTGCTTATTCTCTAGCCGCAATATATTGTTTTAAGTTAAAAATTAACGTTTATAATTTCAATATGAAACCATGAGAAAGTCTCAACTCAGGTAGGGGACATTCCAACAATAACCAATTCCACACGAATACAACCAACTGAGGCCAACAAAGGCGCCTCAAAAACAAAAACGGATGTAGGCCGAAACAAAAGTTTCATCCGCACCTCCATTCGACCGGCCAGCGCTGACGTCAAATTGTTGTCGCTGGTTTTGAACGATAAAACAATTTCACCTCGGAAACAATTAGTAAATGACAAGTTTGTTTTTAATTTAAAGCCCGAGGCTGTAACATTATGATTACAAAAGTTTTTTAAACAAAGTTGTCCCTTTATATAAATAATACTAAAGTTAGTAAAAGATGAAAAATAACTTGACTTACAGTATTGTTTTTAAAGAATTATTCCGACTTGACATCTGAGTGCTGGCAGAACTTCCAACCTTACCCTCCCTAACCATAGGGACGGCCTGTTTGCTATTTGTTCTTATTTGAAACTGTAAGGTCCTTAAGAGTTTTCTTCACCTTAAGGCTAGTTAGTAGCGCATAAGGCTATCTTACGGCTTTTGGGCAAAACATTTTATTTTCCTCACATTTTTTTTTTAATCAGTTATTTAACAGATTTTCTTGAAAACATGGTGATCATTTAACGGAATAATTACATTACAGTTCACACGTTTAATTGACAATTTGAAAAGTAACTCAATTCTAATTAATTTTAAGAGTTTTTTCTACCAATACAATTACTTTTCACTGATATACCAGGTCTGACACATTTAACACTAATCTAAAATAAAATATGTTAAATTAATAATAATAGATAAAAAATACTATAGGAAACAGGGGTGTGCCGGGACATGTTTTGAGTGTTTTCACAGGGAAGAAGAAGACTCTTAAGCAACTATGATATAGGATATGGTATGATACACAATATACATAAATAATACTTAAGATTTAGTTTGATTTATTATGTTAGTTCACAGTACGTTACAGACGAATAAAACACATGAAACGTGATCATAATATTATGTATGTTATGATCTATTTTTTTCAGAATCCCTAACTTCAAAGTTTATTTACGGCAATGTTATTTTAAGTCATATTATAGCGTAAAAATTCACCAAGATACTAAATTTAAAAAATATTCATTCGCTGAACGTAGGTTGGTTTTCGTTTATGACTACAGTTAAAACAGAGGGTTTACAGCCTTGGGTAAGGTATTTTGTTATTAGTCTATGAAGTATAACGCCACATAAAAGTAACTATAAATAAAATAATATATGGCTAGAGATTTTCAAGACTTGTAGATTCTATATAAGCTAAATATAAAAATAACTTTTAATAAAAATTTAATAAGAACCAAATGCAAGAAATTTTGACATCTTGAGCTACAAATGAAGATGATTATCGTTTTCTGGTTACTTGTTTCCATCATTAACATTTTACAGCCGATTAAACCTTATTGAAATAAATGTTAAAATTTGGATTAAAACACTTGTAAAATAATAATTGG
Source organism: Neoaliturus tenellus (assembly GCA_030545055.2). Lineage (NCBI taxonomy): Eukaryota > Metazoa > Arthropoda > Insecta > Hemiptera > Cicadellidae > Neoaliturus > Neoaliturus tenellus. The sequence goes on along the minus strand of CM061532.1, from coordinate 148,598,243 downwards.
TTTTCAATATAACAAATGGATCAGTTGTTTATATTTTTAAGGCAATATCAAAGTATTATTTTATTTATTAGGGTTACATATAAGTGAATCTACAATTAATTTTTTATTTAACCTTTTTAAGTAGCAGGTACATGCGGTTTATTACATAATGATTATATAAAACAAAAACTTATTGATAAGTACAATTTACAATATTATTTTTAGCTTTATAAGACATTTTAAATCAGTTTTCTCTAATAATATCAAATTGTTTTGGTAGTGAATCCCTATCTAAACATACAACCACAATATTATAGAACTGTGCTGTTTGTAGCTTGTATTTGAGAGGAATGGTAAAATTAATAATTCAATAGAACGAAGGTGAGAATATAAATAGAATTTTAGATTACTGGTATCACTGATCACGTACTAAAGCTCTGCAATATCTCCTAACGTAAACAATATTGTGTTAGAAGTTATGTTATGGTCCTTTTTATTGTTTTAGCCGTTGACGTTACGTAGAAATATATTGCCTCAGTAAAGTACGCGATAACGCTCGCTACTCAAGTAAACCACTGTCCCACGATAACATTCTACGACGGATCAATACGTTTCACAACTCTTGCGTAAATCTCTGATAAAATATGAGCATAAGTGCATATTGTGTACATTAAATTAAACTAATATTTACGTGAGCCCCAAAAAATATATTTAATAAGCCTGAAAAAGATATGTTAAGGAGTTCAATGATGAAAGTAATATGTTTTGCAGCTTCAAAGCATGTCGGATTATCGCTTTTAAATTTAACAGGCGGTTGCCTAATATGTAAGCATGCTATTCAAAAGTATTAACCGTAATTATTAAAAAGTACATGGTGAAATCAAATGATTTCAGTTAATCTTATGAGGAAGAGTAAAACCAAAACTTGTTTTGAATGCCTTCTCATTGTCCTTCTAATTAAATAGCGAGTGACAATTCAAAAAGAGGCTTTTAAGACTCAAAAGCCCTATGACTTTTTTAATTAAAATACTTTGATTTCTACCTACAGTTTTTTATTGCCTACTGGTTAGATTTTTGCGGTTGTATTGACATAAACATTTACTAAACCATTTTATTTTTATAATCTCATTTAATCTACACAAATGTTTTAATATTTACCTTTTAATAGACCCATGGTTTTTATGAATATTCAACCTTATACTTCCGAAGTCGAGTTGGAAAACTTTTGATCATAGTTATGGAGTATATTTATATTTCTGATTCATGGGAATTCTCGTTATGCCTCAAGTAATTTTAACACATTAACAATTTCATATGAGTGAACTTACTTAATTTTGCTTTTAATTTTAAGATTCCATCAAAACTGTATTGTACAAACATTAGTTACCCGGTAATTTATTTAACAGAAAGTTGTATTGTTATTTTCTGGAGGAGTTCAGCATCTGAGGCGGAGGGCCAATCTCTCCTCGGCCTCATACAATATACAGTTTGGCGGGATTACCGTCTGCCACAATCCACTAACGCACCAATAAGGCGGCTCCCGCTCAGCCACGGCTTAGCTCAGCTGATTCTGACTAATTTATAAAATACATCTTAGCTTTTATATTTAACGGTCGCTTGTACCACGTTTAGGCAATGAAAAGTTTTAGCGTATGTGAAAATGTAAATTACATTATGAAAGTTGAAATTGTCTTCCCATGATAAAAAATATGCCTATGAACTCTTTTTCTTATTGGAACACAGCCATCTGAACTAAAAAAAATTATGAAATCAGGGCAAAGCCTAAGATATAATTGTTAATCTTTATTTTCTCGATAATAGAATTTTTGAATTTCACAGACTAATTATTTTATCACAGAAGTTTTGATTGATCGATGACTTGATAGCTTTAGAGTTTTTAAATAGATCTTCTAGTAGCAATTTTGTGCGATAAATTTGAGTAGATGTATACCTACGTAGATTACTAGATAAGGTATTTTCTTTGATGGACAGTTAAAAAGAAAAAAAAATGATTTTATTAAACAACTGAACACTAAAATACGTTCATTCCATACGGAAATGTCTGTACAGCAATGAAAAATCCATAACGTAACCTACAACTCATGTTGTTTATTGTAAAAGATATTGCTGCATTCCCAAACGTGTTTATGCAATTTACTTGACAAATAATACTTACTGCAATATCTTATTTAATACTGTTTTGTTGCATATTTTTTCGATAGTTTAGTGAAAGTTTAGGATAGAATATCTATTAATAATAAATACCGAAGCGCAAGTTCTATATCAAGTCAAGACAATTTTTGTTAAAATTATAAAATATTTCAAATGTGCTACCTATCCCTAAGCTGAACATGAACTCCAGAACTCATCAAAATGTGATCAAAAACAGATTTGGAAGCAGTCAAAATCTCACTGCCTAGCAAACGGTATGTAACTACGACGTGGAAAGTTTGCTTCTACTTGGTTGGAACACAAAAAATAGTAAAAAACAATTGAAGGGTACAGAGAAAAAACGCTTGATGTCCAAAAATATTCAAAATTTAACTAATACCACCACTGTGTAGGGAAATGTGAGTTCTACAACCACGTGCTTTCATTACAGCAAAATATTGGTCGGGGTCCTTAAAAATCAACAAAAAAGATTTGGTATACAGAGAACTAGTGCTTGTTGTCCCTCGCGAACAGCGAAGAAACGCTTGTAGTCCATTAAGCGTGCAGGCGCACTCTGAAGCGCATACACGCTGTGTCTTGCACGAGTCTCTGACTGTTACGTCAGCTAGTCTCCAACAGTGCTCTTCAACTTAATTGTGTTTTAAAGTTTATTTTTAATATTACAATGAGTAATGGTGATAATGATGGTGATGATGTGTCGAGCTTGAATGTGAGTGCTGGTTCTACCAAGAAAGGTAATAGTATGGCACTATTAGCAGCAGACCTGCGTACTCAGCGAATATCCTACAGGATTTTATTTTTTTAACTTCCCCCATAAAAACCATGGGAACGAGGATGTGGGTTTGCCGCCATATGGCTGCTTCAAGTAAAATATAAGTTGAAGCCTACCTAGTACTTTCTAAATTTGATCATGTCAATATGTGAGATAGAGGGTTTTGTTGATTCCCCATAAGAATAACATGGAAGACCTATTTTTGGATTTTATCCATAACCTAATAAGTCGAGTTAAAACTTAAGGATACTAAATTGTTTGTTTTTAAGCTCGTTTTAATGAATTTAGTTGAAATAGTTCAATTTAAAAAATTTTGTTCAAAAAATTCCAAAATCACATTTGTGACCCTTTTGAAACCCCAAAAACCCCGTTCCCATGACCTTATTATGGTGGTTCACGAATTCATTAAAATAGACCTAGTCCTACAGACCTAAGTCTTACCATGGCTACTACCATAATAGCTTATTTTCTATAAGGATATATATATATATATATATATATATATATAGAATTAATAAAAGTTTAAACTTAATATCTTTGTGGAATTTCTAAATATATTTCAAGCTTTCATTTGCAACAGTTTTTATTGTCCTAATTTACAGAGAAAAAACGCTCGTTGTCCAAGCAAATATTTTTTTATTTATTAATAAAAGCTATTATATTGTTTTTAATAAAACGACTTCAGTTTAAATTAATAAAGGATTAGTTATAGATAAGAAAACATTAGCTTTTAATTATTTATTGTTATTCCTGGTCGTTTTATAAGGTTTTAAAGTTTAAAATGCCTGTCCTGTAAAATTTAGTTTTTGTGACATCAATCGTTCTTTCTCTGCACCCTTCAATTGTAACCGCATAAATGAATAAAGAGGTCTATTTTCTACCTATTTTTCCATTATTGTTATAGGATGCAACTAAAAATATTTCTTTTGTTACATTAAAGAGTTTTACCAAAAAAAGTAATAAACTTTTCAAAGACATGAAAGTTATAAAAACTGCTAACAATAGAAGATAAAAATTATCTCCTTCAAAAATGTACTTAAGGAACTAATTTAAAATTAAAACAAAGCTCATTGAAAAATAAAAAATATAAAATGAAACGTAAAATTTATTGAATCTCAAAATGCATTCATGAAAAAAATTTCAACTTTCACAATTTATTTAACATATTTACATATAATCCATTACTCACTTTTATCATATTTCCTGAAAACTTAACTTATAAATTTACCTGCAAATGTTGAACATTTTTTATAACATCAGTTATTTACAATTTTCTTATGAGAGGTGAGCCACAGTCCTCGAATGACCTCATGGAGCATAGTTTAAGACGCCCAGAATACATTTTCAAAGCGTGTTGTCCGTACAGTTGGGACACTTTGAGATCAAAGATATACATTGCAATTTCAAAATCAACTCACTTGTTACTGTGTGTCGATGAACCAGAGCTATGTGGGTGGAGTTTTGGGGAGCGTAATCCGGCAGAGTAGCGTAATCCAGCTTACGCCGGGTGCGCTATGTCCCGCTGAGCCGGAAGTGGACGAAAACCAAGGCTTCATTAATGTTTACCAACAACTTAAACAGAGTGTTTGTTGTTGATAATACTTAATCATCATTTAATAGTGCTTGAAAGCATAACTTTTTTCAAAGTAAATAAGTATAAAACATGAAAAGTATTTAAAAAATACATTTGAAACTTTTTTATATACACTCACAAATAAAATACTACATATAACCTGTTTAGCAGAATATATATATAAAAAAAATTTTATTCCCATGTTAAAGCTTCGTATTATGACTTTATTATATTATACATCTCTAGTGTTTCTTTTACTAGTGGAGAAGCAATTGAGTGCCCAAAATTAGATGTATTTTCTTCATTGTGATGAAAACTAATTAATTTTTGCTTTCTGAGTAAAATATTCAAAAGTTAAAATATATGTTTAAGCTTATAAAATCGTTGGTTACAAGAAGAGTAAATCACATAATAGAGTTTTGTCTTTTTTGGTCGAAAAATTCGGTTTCTTTGACATTAGTACGAAGGTTTAGTCCAACATTCACCCCGATATGTTAAAAAATGAAGGAAATATAATACTGAAAAAGGACCTCCGTCGTTCAAAATCGATGTGTAAAAAGGTTTTTTTGTTGAAAAAATGAAGAACTCAGTCAGAATAAACATAATTTTTGCACAATCTAGGATTGTGTTACTGGGCTAAGGTTACATATTTTAACAATAGCATGGTTTCACATTGACGAAACTGCAAGTCTCTCAACGACTGTGTCATAAAGTTAAATGGGATGACTGTTGGTGGGAGAGGAACATTAAAACTTTACAGCCTCTGACGATATATATCTCTGGTGCCACTCGCTTATGAAAGAGAAGAATTAAGCAAGGTTTATACTACTGAAGGTACAACAGCAAATGCTAAGCCACCATACATATTTTGTTAATTTGTTTCTCTGACGTTTTATAAAATTTGCCTTATTGCTTAAATTAGATTTATAATTATTGATAAAACAAAGCAAATGATTGCTTTCGAATTTGTTATAAAAACAAAAAATCTAAACGATTCTTACACAAATATTTGCATATACTGTGGTATAGTTGCTTAAGTAGAACAAAAAAAGTATGATAAGCCAACATTTAAGTAAATCAGAATAGAAAATCAGAGGTTTTGCCACGTTCTTTACAAACATCGATATTGATATCCACCTATTGTATTAAAACACAGAATGGAAAAAAGTCTGGAAACGATTTAATATTTTTACAATTGTTTAAGTAACAAAACTAAAACTTTGCAAATTGATTTTGAGTGACTTTTGTCCTTGGACCTCCAAGTGTGGACGATCCACAAGGAGTCAGAAGAAAATCTTAAATGTAAGCATAGGTCAATATGTACATAAAATTAAAGGTCTCCAAAAATAGAGAACGATGCCGCAAACCCGACCTCAAATATTTCCGAGTCAAAAATGGCAGTATATCAAACTTTGAATATGATTTTACATATTGCTGAAAACAAAAATTGCAATAATTCCCAATCCACTCGACATTTTGAGGTCGGGTTTGTGGCAAATGGCTCACAATGCAAAGCCTTTTAAAATTATGTATCATATGACATAGGCCGATGAAGTTTTTTCCAAACTTCCAGGGACATCCCTTGTGGAGGTCGTCAAGGAAACTGCAGTGTTCTACATCATTTGATACACCATTTTAAAGAGCTTTGAATTCTGAGCAATTTGCCACATGCCTGACCTTAAAAAATCGCGTGGATTTATTGCAAGGGAGTTGTTGCATTTTTGTTTTGTTTTTAGCAATATGATTTTAATGCAAAGTTTGATCGCCTGCCAATTTTGACTCGACCATCCTTTTGAGGTAGGGTTTGCGGCTTTGTTCTCCATTCTTAGATACCTTTAATTTGATGTACATATTGACTTATGCTTACATTTAAGATTATCTTCCGACTTCTTGTGGACCGTCCTTCCTTGGAGGTCCAAGGACAATAAGTACTTTAGAAAGTAGTCTTAGTCACTCAAAATCAATTTGCAAAGTTGATACTCCTTGTTTTCTTAAATACTGTTAAAAAATATTTAATGGTTTTCAGACTTTTTTTCATCCTGTATAATAAAATTAAGCTGTTCTTGTTTTTATTTGAGTTTAGTTATGTTATGAATAGAAATAAAAACTTACGTACAGTTTTAAAATTACTTTTGTAAATCTTTTGGTAATACACTTGCATAAGGTCGAAAGAAGTATTACCCCTAAATTATCAACATTAAGTACCGATTAAATTGATAAGGATAAAAGCATGATTGAGTGTGAGGTGTCAATTCATAAAGAAATGACGATTATGTAGACTTGAAGCATTCAATGTAAGATTTATGAGACTTTGCAGGTATTGAGTGCCGTCAAGAGTCAGCCCAACGCCACGACGGCAGCGACAGCTTGACAACTTTTCAATTTTAGACTTTTCTTACAGTCTCGGATAAATTTTTACTCTATAATCTGGTAAATAAGTCAAATACCAAACCGGATAAGATTTTATTGATCTTTGTAGGATGTTAAAAAGATCGGAAACTTCCTAATACATATTAAACTAGTTAAAGGTTTAAAACTAAATTTAAAGCTTAACATAATTGTCTAAGGAAACTCTCCCAAATGAGTTTGGAGTTAAAATTATCTAACATTACTGGGCCTATTTTAAATGTAAGAGTAGGTTTGGGAAACATATAAGGGGCTCTCTCAGAATAGTATAATGACACAAACTCATGACCGAAATGGTAACTGATTTAAAGTAGTACAATACAATCTTCGTGCTCACAAACATGGTTCTAAATATTTATGTTGTTTTATTCTTCCAATATATTTTCCCCTACAGTTTACATAACCTTTTCATGACGGGCTTACAACATTTTGCTTAGGGCTTTTAAATATAAATTATGTATTTTGTTATGTCTAGTAATTAAATTCCTTTTGTAGATTTCCAAAAAAATACCTCTTTTTAAGAAAATCAAATCAAATTTATATCGACATTAAGATACAAGTCATTACGATTTATACTGAATGTCCCACACGAGTCATAAAAGATTTTGCAAGATAACGAGTCTTTCTTGACGATCAAATAAACAGTGCATCTTTATTATAACAATAAACTTAAGAATAATGTAAAAATTGACAATAACTAAATAAAATCTAGAAATTGTAGACTTACCAAAGAAATTAGGTATAATTAATAAGAGCGGGTAATAAATTTGTCAATTTGTGAAACCATGCTATTTTTTTTAAACAAAGTAACATTAGTCTAGCAACGTAATTCTTAGATTAACAGGGAATATGTGATAATAATTCGAGTTAAGTGATATTCCCTCATATAAGAAGTTTGGTACAATCAATCAGAACATTGCAGATAGATGATTAAGGGAAATGATTGATAAAAATAATGTAAAACATATGCAAAGTTGAAAAAAAGTCTGGAAACGATGTAGTATTGGTAAAAGTATTTAAGTAATGAAACTCAAATTTGCAAATTTATTTTGAGTGCCAAAGTCTACTTCCTGAAGTACTTATTGTCTTTTGACCACCAAAGGGGGGCGGTCTACATGGAGACAGAAGAAAATCTTAAATGCAAGGATATTATTTTTTGGGAATTTACAAAAGGAATTTAATTACTAGATATAACAAAATACATAATTTATATTTAAAAGCCCTAAACAAAATGTTGTAAGCCCGTCATGAAAAGGTTATGTAAACTGTAGGGAAAAATATATTGGAAGAATAAAACAACATAAATAAAAGGTCTCTAAGAATAGTGAACAATGCCCAAACCCGGCCTCAAAAGGATGATCGAGTAATAAATGGCACAAAGTCGGGTTTGTGGCAAACTGCTCAGAATGCAAATCCCTTTAAAATAATGTATGATATGACATAGGCATATGCAGTTTCCCTGACGACTTACACTAGGAACGTCCCTCAAGAAAGTCTTGGGAAAAACTTCATTGGCCTACGTCATATCATACATCATTTTAAAGAGCTTTGCATTCCAAACAATATGCCTCTAGCCGAACCTAAAAAATGGAGTTATTGCATTTTGTTTTGTTTTCAGGAACATGATTTTAATGCAAAGTTTGATCGCCTGATATTTTTTACTCGGTCATTCTTTTAATGTAAAGTTTGTGGCCTTGTTCTCTATTCTTAGAGACCTTTAAGAGTGCTTCCAGACTATGACTCACATAGTCACAAAACCTATTGAGGGCTTTCCCGAAGGGTTGATAGGTCTGCATTGTGCAAATGAAGCTGGGCTGCAATAGCTTAGCGCCCAGGTATTAGCTTTTTAATGAAAGATCATAAAATTTTATTTTATTTTTGTTTTAAATATATTGACGCAAGTGATATGCACTGTAGATTTTTATTATTTTTAGAAGTTGGCGGTTATATATAAATACCGGGTGTCTCACGTAAGGTGTCTCAAATCGATTATAGATCAACAGTTTATCCTACAATCTTGAAATGAAATCATTTCCCACTAAATTGACCCCAAGGAATAGTTTTAACTTTGTATAAATACAGGGTGTCCCAAAAACTGGGCGTCACAGGATCAAATCTCGGATATTTCAAATACAAACATATCATTTTCCCAGTTAACTTGCATGTTAATCAGGACATGATATAGTATGTAAGTCCTTCTCCTATTGTTGCCATACCATGAAATTAACATGCAAGTTATATGGGGAAATGAAATTTTTACTTTATTACTACAAAACCAAAAGAGATACTGCATTAGTCTTTGTGTTTGTTTGTTGTGTTGTGTTGTGTGTGAGATAGTGCATGTGTTTGTATTTAAAAATTTTGAGTTTTTTTATGTAAACATTAAAAAAATATTAAATTTTGGAAAGTTTAGTTTTTTAATAAATGTGCTCTTGTGACATATCATTGTAAAGCTTAGCTTATTTCAAATAAGTAATTTGAATCAAAAGTCATTTATGACACATAATAAAATAATTATAGGGCATTCCATAAATTTTGAATTTTCGGCTACAAATATGGAAGCCATTGAAAAGTAAGGATAACAAAATTCTGTTTTCACCAAAATGTTTTTATTAAATAGATTTTTCTGATGATGTATAATATAAAATATATTTCTATTTGAAATTTCCGAGATTCGAACCCGTGAAACCCAGTTTTTGGGACACCGTGTATTTATACAACGTTAAAAATATTTTTAAACTATTCCTTGGCGTCAATTAAGTGGGAAATGCTTTTATTTAAAGATTGTAGGATAAACTGTTGATCTATAATCGATTTGAGACACCTTAAAGTGAGACATCCGGTATATAGTTGGTTTACTTAAACCTTTACGAAAATCTGTAAGGTAAGTAAATTAATAGGCTGAGATGACTTGAAAAGATTAAACATAACATAGTGAGACATATTAAATTGACGTTTGTTATTTTTAAAGCAGAAATATATAAGAAATGTCGAGGAAGAACAAACACAAATAGCATTCCTCAAAAGATAAATAACCAAAGTTCAAATCTTGGCGCATTGCGTGAGCAGCGAGTTCTGTAGAAGTACCGTACGTCTTTGTAGACATAAAGGGCGGTGTCATATCATTGACCATTGTTCAAGTATTTTATATAAAATGATTTACCCCTTACCTCATGTAAAAATTTCAAAAATATAGAAAATTGTTGCATATAAATTAAAATTTTTTTATTTTAATGCAAATTATTTCTACCTCCTTCTATTACTAACCACGGTTTTACCTTTGATGTCGGTTCGTGGCATAGCACTTGAATAAATAACACTTTATAGTTTTAAATACATAACGATATTTTGAAATGAAAAATCGCACAGTCCTTGATTTCCCCTACACTTTTCGCCCGCCCCTATTTAGCACTAGTAGGTTCTCAGAACATTGTTTGCTTTCAAGTGGTCGTGAAAATTCTTATGTTTTATATAAATTATGTATATTTAATTACTGAGTCACATAAAAGACATAAAAAACCCAATAACAATAAAATGACACCGATTCCAAATGAGTAAACCCACAATTAAAAAAATGTAATGATCAAATGGAAAACAAAATTAAAAGAAAGAATTTTAAAGATTTGTTTGACTTAGTTTGGAACATATTTCTATATATCGTAGAATGTCTTGTACTTCAATAAAATCCTTCTTTTATTTTAACCACTTGATAATAGAACGTTGTATTACTTAAAATATAAATAAGTTACATTAAACTTCTTTAGCTCGTTAAATCTAGCTCAACTAATGGTACTTGATTATTTTGTACATTTTAATTGTTTAATATTTACTAAAGATCAGTATAATATTTACATTTAAAACTCAAAATTCCAAGTTATAACTTCTAAGACAATTTTTGTACTCTTTTAAGCTAAAAGGAAATCTCTGCATTCCTAAAAAATGTTTCCAAAATGGAACAAATAATAAGGATGTTTATAGATTATGGGGGGGGGGGGATGGCAGGGGGGCCGGCGGCGGATGGTGACCTGAAGCCGCATCGTGACGCAGTATCGGACGTTAAGGTTTATGGCTTGATACTCTCCCCCCTCCCCTTGATCCTTCCACGCTCCCCCCCCCCCTCTCATGGTATTGTCTTCTTCTATTTGCTGTAAATCATTAGCTTCGTTATCTTCCAAGACCGTTCTGCTTCAACATCAATTAGACTCCATGTCGGTTTCATTCTTTTCACCTCTTTGCCTATACATTGTAAAATGGATAGATGTTTCTTCTGTGGAAGATGGTATACCGGGTGTCCCAGACCGCCCTTTCAAAATTTACACAGTTAAATATTCTAAAAACCAATTGTGTTGTTAGGTAAATCGCGAGTGCACTCTATCCATTGATGATTCAATGTGTAGGGTGTACCAGAAGTAACCTACCCGGACCGGAAGTCATTAATTTTAAATACAAACCCCTATTTTTCATTGTATTTTTGGATTCTACTCATAATTCTAAGACAACTTTACAATTTAATTTGTATCCCTAATTTTAACGGGTTTTGGAAGATAATGGAGGTAGAGTTTTATTTTTTCCCATGAGAATAACATGAGGCTAAATTTCATACCCATTATATCTGTAAATTTACCAATAAACTAAAAAGGCCTTGCATAAAAATGCCTAAGCTTCTACTCTGAGACATTTTAGCATTATTAATTATTAGTTTTGTTATAAATTATTTTATTTTTCCATACACTTTCCAATATAGCGGATATTATTTTAAATGCATGGAAAACAAAAATAATCAAGTCAAAATCGATATTTTATCATGAAATATTATTTAAAATGCGGTTCTAAGATACTTTTACATATTTAATAAAAAATAAATTATGAATACAGCTGCTGTATTAGGACAGATATGTTAAAGGCAAAAGTTTCAGTTGTAATGGATATGAAAATTTGTTTCATGTTATTCTTATGGGTACAAATAAAACTTCCACCGCCATGATTTCCTAAGCAGTTAGGATTATGGGTACACATTAAATTGTAAAGTAGTCTTAAAATTATGTCTAGAATTCAAAAATACCATAAAAATTGGGGGTTCGTATTTAAAATTTATGTCTTCCGGTCTGGATGGGTTATTTCTGGTACACCCTGTACAATATATTATTATCAATGGATAGAAAGCAACCGGTTTACCTATAATGGGACAGTTTGTTTTTGTAAAAAATAATTTTTTACATTTTAAAAGGGGTGTACGGTGGTCTGGGACACCTATTATACCAGTTTTCCTGTACCATGAGATTTAAATGGATGAAATTCTACTTACTTACAGCATAAGTCTAATTATAAAGACGAGTATTGTTTTATGGTTTTGTGTTATAGTCAGTACATTGTATGTAAATAAATTTGCATTTTTTGATTGATGTGGAAAACATGTACTTTGAATTGTTAATTACTGTGGTTGAATTATGATGTTATTAGATTGAAAATTATTTGACATGGAAACTGGGATTAAAAACACGTGTGTTATAATTATTGTACTAAATTATACAGTGAAACCTGTTAGAGACCGTAACTAATTAATAGAAAACCACTTCAATGTATTTTTGTGACCTAAATTCAGAGGTGGTTATAATGTTAACCAACTTAAATTAGTAGTGCCCAAACAAAAGGAGTGTTTACCTTCCTCGCCAACGAACATTGCCGGTGTGCGAGGATTCGCCGACTGAAACAACTGCTACTCGAAACATGAATATTATTTGTTTGATCATTTACGCTAAATGCACAATGCTTACACTTACTATACATTATGAAATAATTACTAAACATTGATATTTTTTCTTTGTTCCAGGGGGATGCCAAGGACTGCTCGGTTGTAGTTGGAATACTCCATGATTATTTCGTTCGTAAACGAATTTTGGGATAGGTTGATGTGAAATATAGAGAACAAATATTATAATATTTTTAAAAAGGTAGTTAGTAAGTTAAACTCTTTAAAATGATTTATCTACTAGTATACTCTTTGAAAATATTCAATTTCTTACGTACTTATAATTTTTGAAATAATATTTATATATTTTATATTAAACATATATCAGTAGACAAATGTTATAAAGAAACTGTGTCAAAATATGTCGGTTATAAGAAAAAACATTGAAGTAGAACGGGGGTTTAGTGAAGGGCCGCGAGTAGTGTGATTATGGGGGTTCTGGGACAGTAGTGAGGCCCCGTATGTCGCGGGCCAATGTCCACCTCGGCCCGGCGCTTCGTGCAGAGTCTGACAGGTCGACGACAGTCCAGTCCCGGGGACACCGCGGCATCGTCCACCCGCCTCGTGCACGGCGGCCATCATGAGCTCGACGAGATAGCCGTCGTCTCCTGCAACGCCACTCCCAGCCAGGTCAAGTATGGCAGTGGACCCCTGTCGGCAGCCGCCAACGGCCCGAGGATTGTGCCTGGTACGTGCCTCACCCTCTAACACTAACCATTAACTTTGCTTTCATATAAGGTTTCTTAAATCCTGGCATTTTAGTTAATTTATTTTTAAGTAGATATTACTTTTATATGTTAGCAGTATGCTGTAAAACGTTATTCAACAATCGGGCTAAACACTGGTTTTTTATGTGCTTAACCGCAACATCAGAGCGAGGCTTGGCCTCGCTCTATTTTTTGGTTTATTTATAAAATGTTATCTATATATTTGATTAATTTTATAAATTTTATTTATATATCTAATTATAAGAGGAAAAGAAAAAAATTATATATATTCATACATTTTAAACAAATAACTTGCACAAATCTACAATGGTTGCATTGCAGTAGTAAAATGCTTGACAATTTGGGGAACAAGATGTTTGCTCGGCAGGCAACACCCACCAAAGCTGACGAAGCGGAGCTGAGTTTGTGAGGTGAATGTGAGAACAGTATTGCTGACAATACACGTTTGTTCTTCCGAATTTACGATTTAATATCAATAGACTTGCCAACTTACTTGGTGTATAATAGATTAAGTAGTTGCCCTCTAGAAATAGATATGGTCCTGAATTTGTATTTATATTATTGCATGCCTGATTCAAAACCAGAGTATTGCGCCAAAATTGAGATATTGACAGTTAATTTGAATTAAATTGAGGTATTGAATTTGAAGATTCAATGAACAATATTTGAGGAAATATGTCAGAGAATAGGGATTTTATGAAAATGTTTAAAGTAAATAACATGTTTTATCTGTAATTTGAATTTTGTCATGTTATTTTTTTGTATGTTTGTACCAGAGGCATTAAGCATGTTTAAAGACTTGCCATCGTAACAATTTTTCGAAACAAAACATGTTAATCTTTAAAAAAATAACATAAAAAATAATTAATGCCCAAATAATACTATACACTTGACTCCATACAGGAATGCATGATGAAATGTGTTATCTAATATATGTATGATTTAAGACGATTTTCAATACATGTTACACTATGAGTTTATTTAATATCGTCATATTAGACATACATATTAATAGTATATATTCGGATGTTTAACATTAAAAATTTATTTACATTTCATGGGCTGATTCAACAAAGTTAGTATATCTTTCCATATGAAACTAAAGGAAATATCCGTGAGGAAGACGGATGCCGAGTCAGTCCGAGAAATACAATATACAACGTCATTTACATACATACAAGCCGCTTACTGCAGCCATTCCAGCCCTCGTCCCCCTATTGTGTTAGAACAAACTGCAAATGTTTTGTTTATGATTGTACCAATCAAGTACATAAAAAATAGTATTGAAATTTATAATAATGCTGTACTGATGTTAAGGCAGTTTGAAGGAAAACGTTACCAAGACTTTTCCTCGTTGTGGCTATTTATATATAATTGGCTGGGTAGCTAGGTTGTAGTGTTTGCCTTTGAAATCAAAAGGTTGCCAGTTCGATCCTGAAAAAAGTTAGTGACTTTTCAAAGGTTCGATTCTGGACCCAGTTACCATTTGTCATTGGTCATTAACTAATGATGCTTTCTAACTATTGGTCGATGTTTAATAGTAAATAGTAACAAGTCCGGGGCTCGGACCGTTCCCCGTCTAAACATTAAAAAATGCTACTGGAATACATTTAGACATAAGCTATATATATATAAAAAAAGTGTTTTCATAATGCACATAAACTACAAGATTTTTGAAATATTGGACATAAACTTTCTTCTAAATGAGAATAATAGCACATGTTATGCTAATGTACAACTTAATCAACGGGGATGGATTTTTTATGATGACAAAAAGTACGTATTGCTTCAGGTTTTTTACTTAAATCAAAGTTGAAACATTCTATACTCATCTTTGTGAAGTCAACTTAAAATATTCATAATGGTAATGGTCCTATCTTCATGCAACTAACATTTACTGGATATTGACATGATATACGAGTCTTTTACTATTTGGACTTTATAAGAACGCCACCTGAAATATTAATATTTATCTTATCTAAAAGGAATTACTAAATATTTATAATTATTTAAGAAATAACCTGTTGGGGGATCCATTATTTTTCATATAATGTCTGATGTAGGCATAATGATTAAAAAGATTAAACTTGAGAAATATTTGCTAGAATTTCAGTTATTTTAACTTATAGCCTATAAACGTAAATATTGCGAATTATTGCACATAAATTATTGTATGCATTGTCGTAGGCCTTCTTGTAAAAGGTAAGATGTTTTGTAAAAAGGAAAAGCCTAATATATTCTTAAATTTTATCCATATACACATAAACAACCCTTCGAATCTGAATCTAAAATGTATTAAAATGTAATTTACTAGTGTTGTTCAAGAAGATTCTGCTTAGTCAGGCTATGTTTATAAAGGAAGGGTTTACATTGTAAATTACCGTTGCGTTGAGAGAATAACTACCTTGTGCCCTTTACATTCAGGCATTGTTCATAATTTACCTTAATACACTCACTTTTTCATTAAAACACAACGTCTACTTAAAATATTTCTCTATATTAAATAATTTGTGTGTAGAAATGCTCTAGCAACTACTTTATTAATACCTTCTTTCCTTTTTCATGATTTTTTTGTGTATTTTTACGTTTGATAAAACTTAATAAATCTAAGAAGTAAAATTTTGATGATGATTCCAGTTCTACATTATTTATTAGATAATTATGGCATTTAAAAAATATGTACCGAGCCTTATCACTATAAATTGAACCAATTTACATTTTTTGATATAAACGTAAGACTTTTTATCAACTAATCACGGAGACACCAACACGACATCATCGATTTCATATTTTTGTACGTGGGGGACCGAGAGTATGCTCGGTAAAATTATTAAGCTTCACATTTGTTCTCAGACAAAGCTCATTCACTGCGCTTACTCGCCCTCCTCCTTTTTGAGGCTAGGTCGTTTTGCTTCACTCACTCTCCAAATTGTGAGAGGGTGCTGCACTTCGGAGTAAATTTGTTAAACCACATGTTAAAGATGTATGTGATACATGTGTCTATATCTAATTTAATTTAATTTTGTAGCTAAAAACAATCTCCATAAGGATAACTTGGGAACTTTGAAGGACCTGAGGAAGAAAATCGGATTTTCCCAGCAATGGGATTATCTCCAATCGAATAGTCGAGGCCAAAACCCCCATAATCAGAAAAAAAACGAAAAAAACCTTGTACAGTATAAAAACTTTGCTTGTACAAACATTGCTTGTTTTAGAATATAAGATGTTTTATAAAGGTAATTACAGAGATAAATCAATATCCATGAGATGATTAATATAGTTCACTGATAACAGGTTTCGGATTACTAAAGAATGGGGCTGTATAAAGTCAGCTTCGTGCAGCATTGAAGCTTAGACCGCTCCAATTAATAATACAAAAATTATAAATTAATAATTAAACAACAATCTGTTATCGCTTATAGGCGAAAAAACAATACTTACTGGATGACCGGATCGAAGAGGAGGTCCTTATACATGATTGTTGGTGCCTCAATGTATTGATGAAACCCGATTTCAATGACTGACGATAACTTTCGAAGGAAGCCAGAGATCGACTTTAAACTTTCGAGGTAGATTTAATGAGTAATTTGTGGATTCAAGTGCGTTGCTGAAGTTATTCTTTGAAGGAATAAACTAATGAACAGCAATTAAACTTCCCTTAAGAAATACATTTTAGACTGTTTTAGTGTGGTTGAGATGATTGTTTAACTAACGTCCGTGTCCGTGATTTAGCCATAGAGTAAGTATTTTAAAACAATTCCCTGCTTACTGTGTTCCTACCCGAACTACAATTTGACATTTCACAAAGGAATAAAAAATAACTTACAAATACAGAAATGATCTAATATTAATATAAAGGTTTTTTTATGAAGTCATTAAATTCCTAATAAATAGCCTATCCCTTTTGTACATTAAGTAGTTTAAATCATTAAACTACTTACGTCCTGTAATCCAGCTACTTGGAGGTCATGAATTGTGGATAGTTATAAGCGATGGCTTGTGGATACGATATTCGCTGACGGGGATTAACATGGATGGGATGGCCCACGTGGAGTCAAAAATAAATCTTTCGTCGACCAATGGGTTTATGTACATCATAAACTCAGGGCTCTTAGGTAGTAGAATTTAATGCCGCAAACCTCATCTCAAAAAGTTGCCTGAGTCGAAAACGGCAGCCTGCCAAACTTTGAATAAAAATCAAATTTTAACCTAAACGCTTAAAATGTAATAATTTTTGAAATACTTGACCTTTCGAGGTGCGGTTTGCGGCAAACGTTTGTTTTTACAATTACCTTTGAAAATGCGAATAGCTTGTCATGTGCCTATCATATTACCCTTGAACAATCCTCTACATTCTACATGAATGCTCCAAAGAGGAAGTTACAACAAAAAAAATTTCTTAGTCCATAGCCTTTCTATACATAATTTTAAAGGCCTTGGTAAGGAGAGTACTTAGCCGAAAAAAGACCTCAAAGCTCAAATATGTCGGAAGTTTTGATAATATTATTTTTTTCTTAACTTTGAACACCTGCCATTTTACTCCCTACAGTTATATTGAGGTCGGGTTTACGGCATTGTGTATATTTTAAGACCTTTAATTATATATATATACCTTCTTATTATATACCTTCTGGAATGTATTTAAATTTAGAATGCGTAGTATCAAATTTTAATGTAGCTCCTTATCAGCCAACCCCTCATTTTTAAGCGTGATCCCCATATGATTAATGGGGACTTTTCGGAGGAAGGTAGGGGATGCCATAGAACCCAGCTCAAAAGAAATTGGCTTTCCAAATTATTTAATTTTTCCCGACTAATTTTACTACACTAAAAGCTGGGCATACCGTTAGAAAGGTTTTGTCCTGTAGATGAGTAGAATCCCATTTTATTTCACATCTGCCACCAGGGCTAACAGGGCACTACAGGCTTAGAAAGTTTCGATGTTAATCTTATGGGAGAAGGGTAGTTGATTAAATCATTAGACAGCTGTTGCAATAAACTAACAAATCAGGAAGAACAGATGTTTTAGTTATGAAGCAATTTCATGCTAATTGGCTTTAGATAAACTGGATTTTTGGTCGAATTTTGACCAGCAGGCGGTCCCTAGTTGAAAATAAATTAAATAATGAAAATATTCAAACTAATAGTTTTTAATAGTTTTAAATTAATTTATTAGTCTGAAAATAATTATGAATTTTCATAAACTACTCACAAGGATTGATTAAATGAGTCTCAAGAATCTAGAATCCTAATTTTAGTACGTGTATGAATTTATTTGTGAATCTTATTACATTGTGGGTATGTGTTTTATTAAAAATAAAAATTGATAAAATGTAGTTTAACCTTATTTTTGATGTCCGTTCATTCCCATAACCAAGGAATAAGCGTACTCTTAGTTTTATTTATGGTAAATATAAATAAAAAGTCTTAAAAATAACTATTTTTACTATCCTATCAAATATTTGTAAAACGGAATGTTACCGTTTTAACATTACAGCAGCATTCAATTCGTAGCACCTTTCCATGAGAGAAAAGCTGCTAATAAGAAAGATGATCCTCTTGCTATCGACTGCCAGCCCTTAAGAGGTCAGAGCAAACCGGAAGTTGATCTATAATTCGGAAGAAAATACATTATCCCGGGTAGTTCAACATCTTTCATCTAATCCGATACTCTGATCTTATATCTTTTGCACTTCTACAACTTTTTATCAATATATTTAAACGTTAAGATTTCTTTAGATGTATAATCTAATCATAAATACAGACATAAGTAGCTAATTTAGACTGATGGATGTTATGAATGATTCGTAGTAAACAATAAAACCCTGTTTGGTTATTATATTAGGAGTTTGAGGAATGTAAGAGTAAAGAGTGGATCGGTCTGAAACTAACTTCGATAGACCGTTTCTAGGTATTGTAATTTTGTATGATTTTTAAATACCAACCAACTTAACTTTTTTAAACACCTTTGCTCGAAAAAGACTTAAAAATAACAATTTTTTGTATCATATACATTTGTAAAACAGATTGTTACCGATTTAAACAATACAGCTGGATTCAAATTCGTAGTATTTTTCGATGAGAGAAAATCAGCTAGTAACAAAGATGGTCCTCTTGCTATCGGGTGACAGCCCTAAGAGGTTCGAGCAAACCGGAAGAGCTGATTACAACTAATCGAACTACTGTACTTAAATGTCAAACCAATTTAATTAATGCAACTCATTGCGCTCCACAGATAACATAACTTTTAATACATGATGAAACAGGTATAAATTGTTAACAAATTAAATCTGACCAACTTGTTATGTAAACAAATTAACAAAGGAATCTGAAGCTTACTATACCAGGAAAGTTGTTTAAAACGTTACTTTTAGAATCCATAGGAAGGAAAAACTCAGTTGAACTTTTACATAATGTAAAAACCAGCAGAGTGTTTCTCTCGGCTGGCTCCGAGTTTCATTAAGGAGCAAAAGAGTTATCGATAACCACTGATTACCAAAACAAACATTTTAATTAAAGAGTAATCCCACCGTAATCCGAATATTAGTCGGAATCAGCCGATCGGTAGGCTCAGCTGGTCATGTTGTATTCTAATTCAGGCCTAAATAAACTTAAATTCTTTTTTTTTTTTTTAAATGATTCAATTATTTTCATCAGCGTTCATTAAATTTGAACGATTAGTTTATAGAACTGCTCCTTCTCAGTGTGTTGCATAAGTGAAATCTATTTTGTTTGAAACTCCTAAGTTGAGCAAAATGTGAATAGTTGTTGAATCTTAATTTATTAGAAAAACTTTTAAACTTATTTAAAATGTAATGTTTAGAAATATGTGATTTTTTCTACGGATTAGGCCTACCGTGTTGGGTGGCTTAGGAAAGTTTAAATCAAAGTAAGAAGTACATGAGAAATTATTTTTTTTAACGCATAAGAAATTTTGTAATCAAATTATGAATACCCATTTGTGATCTTAAAGTGATCAAAATGGGTTATGCAGTATAATGTGTGTTATTTGATATTGTGATTGATTAGTAAAATAAATCATTGCAGTTTTCCCTAAAAACAGCATTATGACACATATTGTAACCCGATGATTAGTTGTGTTCACCGAAAAGAAAAATAATTATAATAAAGAAAACCATTAACAATAATGGTGATGATATAAATGTTTTCCCCAACCGTCGTGCCCAAACCTGACACCAACAATATTTTCAGTTCTCATTTGCCATAAGATTTTATGTTTAAGAGCAACATGTAATTATTGTACACCAATCGAATAAATTTATATTACACATAGTATAATACCAGAATCTAAGACAAATTTCTATAGTGATGTAATTTTTTTATATCATGAAAACTTTATTATCTGGATCCAAATAATCTTAAAATGAAAAAAAAATATTTTAAGCAGATGGCAAATAACTGATATACAACTAACTTATAGCATCCAAAATCTTGAAAAATATTTTTTTGTCAATTATATGCATTGTTATTACCTCCAAAGCTGCCTGATTTAGATGGGCAAATTAAATTTTGAGTTTTTTTTTAATTACGCATTTTTGATACAGCACCTAAACTGTAAAAGGAACTTGATTTAGAAATGCTTGTTGAAATTCAACTATCTGTATATTTGCTGGTTGAAATGATGTATAGGGTGTAAAAAGTCCGCCCCCAATTGATTTTATTATTTTTTTAACAAATATCGTTTGGGGGGAGGGTGATAGTAACTTAAAACTAAATTCCTTTTGACGATATAAAACTTTTTAGTCATGTTAGGGAGAAGGCCCACCAGGAGACAGAAGAAAATCTGAAATATAAGAACAGACTGATGTATGTACATCATATTAAAGACTTCATTTGGCAGAGTACAATGCTCCAAACTAGACTTAAAATGGATGACCCAGACGGAAATGGTTGGCGTTCCTAAAATCATATGGGTAACACTTAAAAACGCAATAACTTTCTTAATGCTCAACCTCTTGAGGACGGGTTTGTGGCTAATTACTCCGAATAATGCAGACGTTTGAAATTATGTATGATGTCACAGAGGCTAAAGAAGTTTCATTCAAACATCCACTATTCACTATGTTTTCTGAACGAAGTCTTACAGAAGTATGCTTTGGCTTTTGTCTTATCATACATTAAGGGGGTGGCCGGACTATTTTTTTTACCCCCTGTATATTTTTTGGAACGTTTCATCTGAATTTAATTTTTTTCCTTTAGATTGAAAAGCTAACAATTTCAAACGATGCTATTATCATTAGCAATAGGTTAGCGTCTATTTAGATAAAAAAAAAAAACTATCATAACAATTGTATTTGTAAATAAAATTTTTGTTGAAATATTTATACATGTACGTAAATGTATAGAAGTACAATGAGTAATGATATTAGAATATTTTATAAAATAAGTTTTCATAAGATAAGTAAACTACAACGCTATATCATTATAAAATTAATGATATATAATGATTTGTCTAGATTTTCATTGTTATTGTAGATACCTATAAGATGGTTTTGGTTTTGCAGACATAACGTGTTTCTCGATCATAAAACAGCAGTCCTATCAAGCAGCTTAAAGGGCCATTTGACGTTAATGTCACCAACACTTATTGGTTATTTCACTTCAATATATTTCTTTAATACACGACTGGCTATAACGCAATATCATCTTAGATGTAATGGTTTATGACATCGGATTAAGATAATGAACTGAAGTATAAGTGCACTTATACACATTTTCACATGTGAAAAGAACATTTTTGAAAGACCATAACATTTTGATTCGTATATATTATTCGAAAAGACAAAAAAAAACCTTTCACCTAATAAATAAAAAAATAATTCTTTAAACTTTTACAAATTTGTAACAAAAATGTGTGAGGTAATGGGAATTTCTTAATAACAAGGTTTAATTAAAATACGTAATGGTAAACAATCAGCAAAGAAGGAAATCACTTTCACAACATGAACATATTTTGTAAAAACAATATTTGTTATAATGTGGTAATTATAAAGTAGTTATGATATAAAGTATCATAACACAACACATTACTCCGCCACAAAGCCACGCCCTTTGTATAGAGTTGCCACACCACCATCACAAGCAGCTATGGTTAGTATGGGAGACAAAGTCTATCACAAAGCCACGCTCAGAGTTGCCATTCCACTATCACAAGCAACTATTGTTAGTATGGGACACAAGGCTCATATCACAACACATTATTCCATCACAAAGCCACGCCCTTTGTCTAGAGTTGCCACACCACCATCACAAGCAGCTATGGTTAGTGTGGGAGACAAAGTCTCAGCACAACACATTATTCCATCACAAATCCACATCCTTTGGAGGAGATAAGGCCTTTTGCCAAGATTCATAATTACATCGGAAAGCCAAATACTTTGTCTAGCGAAGTTGCACTGCCTACATAGACCTTTCTAGTAGCAAGGTAGTTGGACGGTATGAAATCTCTTGATATAACACTTCGTTACATCACAAAGCCATATGCTATGCCTAACGTTGTTCCGCCACCATCACAAGCTGCTGCGGTTAGTGGGGGGAGATGAGGTCTCGTGGCACAATACATCATTACATCACAAAGCCACGCCCTTTGTCTAGCGTTCCTTCCTTCAAGCGACTAAAACAGGAAAACAAATATAAACCCAACATAAAGATAGCTAATTACAACTATGAAAAATAGTTTGCATTTTTATGTGATAATGTATTTTCCCTGTTAGGTTCTATTTATGTAATTTTTGCTTCGATATATATTGTTCAAATAAATTGAGGTTAAAATAATATTACAACCAGTTCAAACATGCATACAGTAGTAAAGCAGATTTTATATAAATAAATTCAAGTTATTCATGGTTTGTTTTAAGCTATTATTTTATTTCTATACTCTTTTTGAGTTTAAATGAAATTTGTTAATCTATATATTAAGTAAGTTCAAGGTCAAACTTTCTGTTTACTATTTAAAGGTTTTAAAGAAGAATTATAGTTAGTCGAATTTTTAACCAGGCACTAGGTTCAAATGAAACTTCATAAGGGAACAACTTCATTTTTGGCAGAGTGATCACAAATTTATATTGATGCTCAGTCATATTTAAGATCAAGTTAAAGTATTAACAGGGTAAATTTATAACAGTATGAAGGTTAAATATTAAAATATTTGCTGAAAGAAATCTGTTAAAATTCCTCTTTGCGATTTGTATATTAAACGGTTTCTGGTGTCTTCACCCACAAATAAGTCGAGATTACAAAGTATTTGTTTAAATGTACCATTTACTCATAAAGTAAAAAAAATTGAAAATAAATCTTTGTAAGCGTTTGAGAATGACTTATCATTGTATCATGGATTTTAAAACTTCATCGATAGCATTTTATTTTGAGCTGGCATTTTTTAAATGTAAGTTTTACTAATAAAATAGTATTAGCAAAATAATAATAATAATAATATCAGTTTATAAAAACAATCCATTTCATGTGATTTATTTGAATTTCATTTAATTTGTAAAAAATAAAAATGTGCTGTTTTGTTATCTGAGGAAGCTAATAAAATTCAACATTTTCAATGCAATACTTCTTTGACAGAGCATGTCATCTAATTCTTTGTTATAATATTTAACAGATTATTTGCATATATTATCTCAGCAATGCTTGCTCTGTTTACCATAACCTAGTCACATTATTCCACTAGTTTAATGTAAATGTTTATGAGTGTTACATTCTGATGCTGATCACAGAATGTTCTCGAAAGGGCGTTTCCTTAATACTTTCTTCACTACCGATCGAAGAAACTCAAAATCAGAATATATTAATATCACTTCGTTCATTAGACTAATGTATATAAAAAATCTGTTTACTCTATCATAGTTGTGTTAAAAGCTACATTGAAGTTTTTCGTACCAAACTTTATTTTGTGATAAAGTAAACACGAGCTGTTAATTCGGTTTTATGATTTATCGTAAGTTACACTACTTCTATTTAAATGTGAAATGTAATTCCACCTTAATTTTATGATTAAGAAGCCTAGACAAATGTTCATATTACAATACAAAAGGTTTCATTTACGAAATGAGAAATCCAGGTACCGTGAGGGCAAACTCACGAAGGTGGAACGATCCGGTCGGCCAGTTTACAACAAATACGCTGAAGATATTCAAAGATGTTGGAAGGGTTCCTGGCAGACAATGGATCTGTTATTCTATTTATACTCCAGTCTTGTATTGTTATCGAAGGATTACAGTTTTTATTCCAAGCTGAAGGTAGGCCTATAATTTATATTTTTGCCAATTATCATCACCGTCTGCAAAGTAAAAAATTTAAATATATTAAAAGAAGGAATTTTAATTTATTAATGATTTTGTTAATGCTCTTCATTGTTAATCATTCAAATATTTAAAACACGACTTGAGTAAATTAATGTTAATGGAGGTATCGAATTCATGCATAGAAACCTGAACAATTGTTAAAATATTACCATAATAGAAGCGGTAATATGTTATGCATAGGCCTACTATATTTAAAACTCAAAGCAGTTGAAATGCTCATAGAATTTATTTAACGTGTCCTTTGTCTCAAACTGAATGCATTCAAGTAATGAGGTCGTTGGGCGTGGAATTGGTTTACATACCAGGCGAGTAAGATAAAGAAGATGTCCACTTCGGAACGTAGGTCATATATATGCAAATCTTCCGGTATATTTTACAAAAGAGGCTTGCTTTTCCGTACTAACACTTTTGTCTGGATGTATCGCTCCCAATGGCACCTTAAACACACGATTTATTAATCGGGGTCAACATGTCGAGTGAAGAATACGGGAGTAGAACTGGAAAATGTATTAAACTCTTCTTTGGAACTGGATGTTAATATAAATCAAATTAATGTCTAAATTCAAAATGTTTAATATATAATCTAAATAATAATACTTCAGACTGTGCTGTATAGTTATCATAAATATTTTACTTCATGTCAAATACCACTAAAATATCAGAGAACTTTTAAAACTTAATTGTCTCTAGGGTTGAAATTTGGCATATACGTTCCTCTTTACTCATAAGTGTTCACTAAGAAAATGTTTTACAAAAATCTTTCAGGGCTCCCCCTCCACACTTGTGGCTATAAGTATTAGTGAACATCAATGATCTACCTTTGTACTATATTTATAAAGCACGGATGCACAAAGTTTAGTCTTATTGCTATTTCTTGTTTAACGCAATAGAAAATTCTTTCAATCACCCTCTATTCTTCATAATACATAATGAAATTTATAATTTACACCAGTTCATTGAGAAAAATATACTAAATGTTTTAAGGGCTCATTAGGCAATGAAAAAATGGATTTTATGTTACTAAAAAAACCCTATTGGACAAAAATAATTATTTTCGATAGCATAATCGGGCGCAACGCTGAAGCAACCACCGCACACTGGAAAAAATCGACCCCCAGATTAATATTTTAACTGTAACCAGGTAAAGCTAGGCACTACTCAAGATTGATACTAAGGGAAACTTGAAAAACAGGCTTCAGAAAATTAATTAAATATTTATTTTTAGGTTTTCATTTATTTATTTTTTAGGTATCCTCCTCGTATTGTCCAATGGAGGGTTTATGAGTTTTGACATAATGTAATATTTCAGATGATTGTTAAAACTGTATTTCCAATGTCATGCTTTATCATATAACTGCAAAGGTGCAATTCACTCAATAACGTTACCTAGATAACATTTATTTTGAAAAAAAAGATTAATTATATTTATGAAATGAAACATAAAACTAATTTTCTGCTCTAAGCAAGTGTTAGCTTTTCAATAGATAGTATGTTTCTTTAATATAGGACGAGAATCAAACAGTTGACAACCAAAGACTAAAACCTCAGAAGTTTTATAGAACGTATTTTACCGTTCTTACTTACAGTCGATCATGTTTTACTCTATTGTCATGT
The DNA here is from genome assembly GCA_030545055.2 of Neoaliturus tenellus. NCBI lineage: Eukaryota > Metazoa > Arthropoda > Insecta > Hemiptera > Cicadellidae > Neoaliturus > Neoaliturus tenellus. The sequence continues at coordinate 148,571,920 of CM061532.1, read as the reverse complement.
TTTATATGACAATAGAGGAAGACTCAAAACTTAAAATTACGAATGCAATTTGTACAGTATTTTAATTCAATTATAGCGAGCTTGAATTTTATTTTCAATTTTATTTTAATGTCATGTCACTAAAATCTCTCGTCTAAATGTAAGTTGGATGAATTTTAAACCACAGTCTTCATTAAAACTCGAAAACTTAAATTTGTATGATTTTTTGTCAGTTGTAATACAGCGTGTATTTATAATTTGGTTATGGTCTATACAACTATATGAAAGTGAAAGTAGAAAATATATCAGAAAGTGTTTAGAACAGGAACGACCATTTAGGAAGATTGTTTCAGTTTTGCAGGTCGAGGGGGGTGTTTGTGTTGTCAGAATGTTTACTTAGGTGAGGGTGAAGGGGAGGGAGTTTGAGAGGGGCTGATGTTTTACACCGAACCGCAAGTCTCCTCTGCATTTAACGGTGCAAACCGCTGAGTATTTCCAATAAGAAACTCCGTTTTCTTATAAATTTATTCTTGAATTTATTAGTAAATAAAGTACAAATATCTAGTGTATAAAATGATATACTAGGTAAATTAACTTCCATTTGCGTTGGGAACATTTAAACTAAAAATTGGGAAGCTAAAGGTAAACTGACAGGGGTTTGATGGATATTTTTATTCTCGAAATACCTTACAATTTTATACTAAAAAAAAAGATATTAGTACAACATAGTTAACGTAATAACGTAAACACATTAGCTATTTAATTTTCATTAAAATCATAGTTACAGTAACGTTAAAGTTTAGGGATGTTAAATATGTTCTCACACATGATGTAAAACCAATCATAGTCAGTATCTTTCCATTACATTTAATACCTCTTTGATGCAAATTGTCGTTTGGACTCTGTACAAAGTGACATTATATATACAACATATTTCATTTCTTTTTTTTTTTGGTAACATTAAAGTTACCGTCTTTTTTATTGCTGTGTATTTTCCGTAAGAAGTCAACCCTTAGTAATTCTAAACATCAATTTGGTGGTGGGTAATAGTTTATTTTTATGAGTTGTTTTATCAGTTTTTTGCTATTAGTTAGTCATGTTATGGTCGAGTTTATAAAAATGTTTTCAACAATGGACATGACAGTCACTTTAGAAATCCATGTATCAGCCGGACCACCCAGCCTCGTATCAGGGTAACCGGAAATCACTGTAAAATTTATGGCTTTGTAGTTTGTTTTATTAATGTCGTTGTTATTTGGATTGAAATTTTGTATCTTTAATTTCATTATTTTATATGTATGTATAATGTCATAATGAATTAAAACTCGGATGAAAAATCGATACAACATTTGTTTAACCCTACTTAATATTTTAAATTGTATTTAATCGGCATAGCAAAAAAACCTTAAAATTTAATTTGTATTGTGCTTAAAACGATTTTGGGTTATCCTACACTATCTATCACAATGAAACATCCCGATTTTATGGTGAAATAGACATGTTGATATATACATTATTAAGTTAGTCTACCAAAACAAACGGAAGCATTCATTCTCATTACTTGCAAAAGATGTAAGTGTGAATAATTCAAATAACAACGTTGTAGAAAATAGTGAATCGTTCCGATTTTCGGGATTGGTGAGTTTTGATTGATAATCCTCTTACCTTTCCCCGTCTCCGGGCAACCCCTGGAGACAGCCAAGCCGGAAGTTGATGTATAACACCAGATATTTCACATCTTTCATCAAATGTACCTAACAAAACCACTCTCCTATGCCAGAATTCTTTCACTGTTTCACAATATTTTCTGACTGTTGTGCTATGGCTGTTAAAGCTTGTTGGTAAATTTTTAATGAGTCCTTAAAATATAATTAAATTACGATATATTAGGTATGCTAATTTTTTTTTAATTATAAGATAAACAAACATGATTTACTTGTGTATCTGAATTAATAGGTAAACACTTTACCGAAAGGATTTTAAAGCTATAGTTTATGAAAAATTATACTAGAACTACTTTTTATGAATGAATTGAGATACACGAGTAATATAAGGTACAAGCAGTAAGCAAATAAAATCAAAGATGATGATTATTCTTTTTCCTCTCAGGAATATAAAATTTGAGGTTTCAGTAAAGAACCAAAAAATTGTATTTCTATAGAAGTAAATTATAATCTTGGTTGTAAATTGTTAAAGCGTCTTGCCACAGACATTAGTGTTTACTTTATGTTTCTTAATGTTGAGGATATAAATTCCAAAACCTGATTTGATCTGTGCGTTTGTGAAAATCCGTACTACATGGGAGTAGAAGGGAATAGCCGGTTCTGGCACAGGTCAAGGTCAGCGGTTGTAACTGGCAGGTGTGTGTTGTTGATTTGGGGGTGATTTAGGGGGTTTGGGGAGGGGTTGGTAAGTGTGTCAAGGTCATCCGGAGGGGGTTTTAAAAAAGGTGGGGAGTGTGGGGACGAGTGGGGCGGGCGGGAGTGTGGCGGGAGCGGATGGGGGGTGCGGGGCTGTGGGAATTAATAATAATTTATTTTAGGAAAGCCAAGTAGAAGTTTTATTTGAAGTGGTGTGAAAGCGATGTTTGGCGGTGATGGTCTGGTAAATACCGATGGTGATGGCGATGAGCAGATAGAGGCATACCAACCACAGTACGCATTTGAAGAGCTTTAACAGCCGGATCATTTCCTCCTGATTCTGTGCTTCCAATTGTATTCTGTTAATTTCGAGTTTTAATTTATCATCTTCCAATTGTGATGTGATTGAAAAGCCGTCCATCATGTTTGTGTACAGGTTAGAGAGGAGCGGTGTAGATGGTGTAAAAGTAGGCGATGAAATGAGGAGAGCAAATAAGGGGAGGATATATATATTTAATGTAAAGTGGTGGGGGATTGAAAAAGAATATTTGTGTAGGACTAGCTTTCATCATCTGGTGTTGAATCGTGGGCAGATGAGGGACTGTTGTTTGGCATTTCTAATTCTTCAACATTATCGCTTTCCATCCTTTCACACTCTGGACAATTGTGGGTAATTTCAACAGTAATAGTAACCGTGTTGTTTGGTGTGTTTACAACATCGGTTAAAGTTTGAAAAATATCCTGTAAATCTTGTTGCGATGTTACTGCAAAAGTAGTAGTATTTTTTGCTAATTGAGGCTGGCTCATTGTTCGGCGGTAGGCAAACAAATGGTGAGCGACGGTAAGGCGGTCGCTTATATGGAAACGGGGGAATAGTGGTGGGGGGAAGAAAAGGAGTGGGGGTAATCCAAAATGAGAAGCGAGAGAACTTCGGTTACCGCAGTTCGCCGCGAAACGCCGTCCGGGTAGGTTGTGGGAAGTGTATAGAAATAAAAATAATAATAGCATTAATATAGAATAGAAATACCAATCAATTTTGTAAATTAAATACTAAGTTTATTAATAATTTGAATTTGATTGTCTTGTTCCTCGCTGTTTAATTCAATAATTGTAATACCATAAGTTGGTTCTTCTTCTTCCCCTGCACTGTTGGAAGATGATGATGATGATGAAAATATTCTGGTAGGATCCACATATTTTACTTTGATGTTGATCCATCTTAAAGGATACTTATCCATAAGTGTGAGTAAGTTGTGAAATAGAGTTTCCATCTCATCTCTTTCGGTAATTAAATGTTCAAAAGAAATAAATCTGTCACCCATGTTGGTGTTAGTCCAAGCAATGTAGTGTAAATGAGAAGCGTGTTAAAGGGTATGTAGAATATATATTGTAAAATAAGTGGTGGGGATAATCTCAAGGTCAACTAAATAAAATTTTAAAAAAGAGCTGCAGTCAGTGACTACAGCTATACATCTGAAGCTTGAATAGGATCAGAAGACCAATCTGATCTATATTTGCACAAATTTTTGATGCATGTACAAAAGTCGTCTTTATAATATGCATCACACTTTCGGCAATTAAAAAGTCTTTCTGGGTGAAATTTGAAACATCTCTGGGGACAGCAAGTGTGGAAGTATCTTGATTTATAAATTTTGAAGGTTTGCAATTCTGGTGGTGGTAGTTGTTTTGTTTTGCATTTGCAGTAACAGGATCCGAAGAATTCACATTTTCTACAAGCTAATCCGTCTACCATCCATCTTCCTATATCGGTACATTTTTGTTCACAACAGTAGCGTGGTTTGTAGTCTTCTTTTTCCTTTTCCATGTTGACGGTTCTAAGTGGATTTGGGAAATGAAGGTGTATAGTATAGAATAGAGAGTTTTATTAAAAAAAAAAGTGGTGGGGGTAATTTCAAGGTCAACCAAATGGAGTTTTAAAAAAGAATGGGGTACAAATATTAAATAGTTGCACACTTAAGATATAGGTTTGTCTTTTTTTTCTTCTTTCTCCTTTTTAATATTTACTTCATGTTCTTGTTTTTTCGCTCTAGCCATTGCGACGAGATCTTCAGTGGATAGTGGATGTACTTCTGGAAATTTTAGAATTAACTTTGGTTGGAAGCCTTCTTTAGTTAATACATCAAGATCGGAGCTCATCTCTTCTACCGTTTGATAGTCCTTTCCAAATATTTTACCATTAAATTCAATCATCATTCGGTACAGCATAGTAGTTGTAGTTGTTATCGCTGCGGTTGTCAAAAAGCAAATGATGATTTAGTCTGGGTTGAATAGCCTTTTTATAGCGAAGCCTCAAGTTGATGGAGTATTGTTATTGTAAGTTAGCATTAGTAGTATTTGTGGAATTTAACATTATTTTGAGTAGAAGGGCTGGATGTTGTTGCCGTTTGTGTGGAAAAGAACACTTCATCATTGCAGTAGTTTTGTTTTGAAAACATCTTATTATTTGTAACATAAACATCGGCATTTAAGTGATAACCGCCTGCGAGAAGTACTCGCAATTCATTAGCGAAATTGTCGAGTTGTTCAAAAGTTGTGATGGTGGAGGTATCGTATGATGCGCATTTGATTTTGAGAGACATGTTGTTGTTTATAATAATTGGACAACCAAGGGAGATGTGTACAGCACGGAAGTCAATTGTAGACTGAGGAAATCCCCTTAAAAATTACTCCATTTATATAGTTTTTGTAACTAGGTCAAGGTCATCCAAAATTATTTTTTTAAAAAGCAATATATCACCATGTGTAAAAACACATAGTGATATATTGCTTTTTATTTTATTTTTTTTTATCTTTATTTATTTTTAAAATAAATTACAAAGGTGTACAAAAGTATTACAAATAATGAATTAGTTGTTGGCAGTAGGCATGACGTGAAGTGTAAGCTCCGTAGAATTGCTTCCGCTTGGACCGTGGGATGCCAAGTACAGAGAGCCGGGATGGATGAGGCGTAGATCTTCGTTTTGCAGGAGGTGCACGAAGCGCTTGGGAACAAATGTTTGAAATTTTGGTTCATCACCGGGTGTGTAGGGTGCTTCACTCAGTGTAACGTTGATGGCGTCCCCAACACTAGTTTCCATCTTCTTAATTGTGTGGATAACATAATGTTTTTCTTCTTTTAATTCTGAACATCTTTTAGTTGGTAAGACGGTAGATTTTGAATGTTTGTTAAATTGATCGACAAGAGATTGTAAAAATGTTTGTGATGTCATCTTTACTTTTTCTTCTTCTTATTTATTGTTGATATTATTCTTAGTCTTGCGAATCTGTGTGGGAGGTGTTGACTGCTCGGAGGCTAGAGTAATACTCATGCTGGGTCATGGTTGTGTTGTCGCTTTTATATCCTTCCCACCCCTCACCATTCTGTTGTAGATATGCATTCAAACGATAAGCGTTCTTTAAGGCGCATTGGGACTGCCGATGTTTAAAGTTTTTGGTAGAAATACAAATGTTGGCAAAGTGACATTGAAAATCTCTATCCACTTGCACATTTATCACTTCATGGTTTGTAAATGCTTGTATCCAAGCGGTTTTTTCCAATCCCTTTGTGTAGATAATTTTAAATTCCTTACAGTAATGATTCATTATGTGTGGCACCATACTGTAGTGGATAAAACCTTCATCCCATCTCAAGTTGTGAAAATGTTTCATCAACCATTTGTTTGTCACTCTTGCTTTAGTAGTTAATCTGTTGAACGGTATAGGGGGTTGGAATAAATAGTGATAAACTACAGATGTGTTCATGTCTAGAATAACTAACTCTTTAATGATAAAATGTCCGTCGTTACCGCGAAACGCTTGAAATTCAATTATACCTCGTTTCACCTCCATTATTTGGTATTGGTTTGAAAATGAAACTTGTTTATTCATGACAAAGGTTGGTAATGGACTGTTTGTAAAATTATGGAGGACGTCTTTTTATACTGCAAGTTGGTTGCTGCAAGATGCTTCTTCATTCATTTCTTGTGCTTCTTCATCTATACCGAAGTTAGTCTGATAGTTGTGCAACTGTCTCCACATATCAACTTCGTGAGGTATTCTATTGAAAATGGAAGTATCTACGGGACCGTATAGGATTGGTACATATGGTTGTCTATCCAATGTATCGGTTAAATATTCTTTTATGATTGCGCTTGAAAAAATTAGTTGTTTTAAATATCTCGTAATAGGACCTGTAGCACAGCTGAGGGTGTAGAATTCATCTTTTGTAAGGTGTATTTTTATGTCATGTTTAGTTAAATCTCTAAAACGAACAATTTGTCCTCCTCGATGTTTTACTATATCGATTTCAATATTTGATTCTAGCAAACTTAATTTTGTTCTTCTTCCATATGTATTGTTACTCAAATAACATTCTAAAAGATGTATATGCTTCATAAACGATTCCCAGGAAATTTCAGAGAAAAACACCATTTTAGATCCATGATTCAAAATAATAGTTGGTGAATACTCCAATGATTTTATTACTCCGGCAGATACGCTTTTTGTCATACATGATGAGATGGGATAGTAGATTCTAAGAAATACCTCTGCTAAAATATTGGTGGAAATAATGTCATCGACTTTTCTTTTTTTAATTCCTTTTTCAACTTCCTCTTCTTTTTTCTTATGTTTAAACTTGAGGAACTCATCCATTTCTTGTTTAATTTGTTTTTCTATATCGGAACTGTTGTCGGCCATAAGCGGTGTAGTTTCTTCTTCGTTAGTATTTGCATTAAGTGAACTCATTTTGCTAACGATGTTTCCCATAGGATGGTCAAACAAATAATGAAATTTTTACTTCGTTTTCCTCCTTTTATAACAATCGCCCCCACCTAAAAACCGTTTTTTTTTTTATAACACATTTTTAACTATTCCAGTTAGTGGAGTGTACGTTACTATTTTGTCATGTAAAATGAGACAATATGCCGAAGTACCTTCTGGTATTTTATCTTCAAATTCCATTTCGATTTTTATATCCACACTTGACGATTTTACTGATTCATTTTGCTTTGAGCAATCGATAACGATTATTGGGGCTTTTGAATAATACTGTTCAGGTGATAACAGTGGTGTATTAGTTTTTCCATAATATGACGATTGAAATCTTGCATACATATCGTATAAGATGGAATAACGCTTTTTGCTAAACATGACATTTAAATTGTCATAAGGAAAGAATTGAGAGTTTAGAAACACTTTGCAATTCTTTATATTGCAATGGTCAAATTGACCTGCGTGTGCGGTTATAACATCTTTTCGATTGGTTTGAAAACCTAGTATTATGTACCTTGCTCGTTCCAAATAAGTAGATGTTTTAACAGTCCATGTTTGTCGTTCTGTTTGAGGTAATATGGGGTATTCATGGAATTCCCAACTTCTAAAAGGCATTACAATATCACGGTCAGATTTTAACTTTCTTAACAATACGATTCTATGTTCATCGGCTAATCTTACATGAGGTACTCTCCACACGATTTTATTTAATTGTAGCTGCCATTCTAGTTTACTTTCTTCAGTGCCACTTGCTGCTAGTATCAAGTCCTTGTTAGTTGAAGATCTGAGTAATACCAATTCTTGTTTGACATTTATTATTATTCTTTTGTAATCTTCAGCGAATCCCAAAAGCAATCGTAAAGGTATGTGAAAATCAAAATGACCATTGGAATTTGGTGTTATGCTGTCTTTATCGGGGGTAACCCATCCAGCAGTGACTATTGAATTTTTTTCATGCGGTGTTAATGATGTTAATCCTTTTAGTGTTGTTGTTATACCAACCTTTTTTGTTGAATCAACTGTCACTCCTGAAATTTCATATCTTATTTCGTCAAAAAGATATGCCATTGGGTTATTTATAAAAGGAACAGATGAACCAGTTTTTCCATCCAATTTTAATACTTGTCCCTCAATATATAAATAACTCTCACAGGGTAATGTGTAAATATCTTGTTGTTGAATGGGAATCCTTATTTCATCATTATTGTTTAATTTTGATGAAGTGTAAGGGTTGTGCGTGTGATATTCCTTCTCCCATAGGGTTTCGTCGAACGTCGGACCTTGAGATATATCCAGAATGTCCATTGTAATTTAGTTTTAACCCAATTTTTTGTAGGAAACGTATGTTGTCCGGTGTTAACTCGTCCAATGTTGAAGAGCTACTGAGCTCTCGGCTTTTCCGTTGTGGTTTAAATGTTAATCCCATGTTATACTTAAGTTACCGCTTTTATGTGTAACCGTATTGTAATTGTTTCTTTTCTAAAGTCAACACTATTACCGTCCTGATCTGATATGTTCAGTACGATGTCTGAAATAAAACTGGTGTTTAACGGTAGGTATATAAGGTTTTGTGGCTTCTCAACTATTTTAAAACCAGGAGCTACTGTTGGATAAAATGTATGTAAAATATGTTGGTTTACCCCATCTCTATACGATCCGTGTATAATATTGCATGTTATATCAATACTATTAACCTTTAATATTGTTACTGTGGTATCACCCGTATGAGTAGTTCCGGGATCTAAGATTTTTCTTTTCTTATCTGAAAATCCGAGTAAACTACCGATTGAATTTTTTAAACTTAAATCTATATAATATTTTGAGGTAATTTCCGCTTTTAAAGTATTGTTGTTTCCTTTTATACAGATATTTTCTTCTCCTAGCTGCTTCTGTAATAGCTGGTTTATATCATCTATTTCATATGCTCCTGTAGACAAGGTGATTATTTTTAATTCTGAATAATTTCCTTTTTCATCTTTACTTTCATAATAATGTAGTAAATTGTTTCTACCCTCTGTAATGTTGGGAATTGAATTGTATGTAGTGAAATCTAATAATGCCGCTTCCCATAATCTATCTTTAGATAGACGCAGTGCTGGGAAAAGAGTACTTTTTAATGTAGATGAATTTCCGCTCAGTGACACTGTGTACGATGACATCTTAAAGCTGACTGACGCTTTTTGCTAAAAACTCCAAACATAAATGTCCGCATATTTCTGTATTGTTAGGTTGTTCTCTTTTATAATTGTAAAATATATTCTTAGAGTTTCTAAAATAGTGTTGAAGTTCTTTAGGTGGTGGTAGATTGCCAAAACTGTCAAAATAATAAACGCTTTGTCCGAGTTTTTTATAGCATACCCAATGTGTTCCTGGACCATAGGAGGAATCTAAATTTACTATTCCAGTTTCATTTTTCCATATGTTTTTTGGTAATGCGTCTTTCATAAAAACTCCCCTAAAAAATGGTATCTTCAAACATTTTACATAATTTGATAATTGATAATTTGTTAAGGCTTTATTTGGAATTATCAATTGATTTTTCTTATTTAGTACACACGGTACGGTCTTAGGTATAGACCTGCTCCGTTTTTTACCATTGACCAAACGGAAGTCTTCTTTGTCTTTGTTTTACGAGTTCTACGACGTCTCTTTTTAATGTTTCCACCTCTTTTAGGAGCTCTTTTCTTTGCAGGTCTTCCTCTCCGACGTTTTCCGCCACCAAATTTTGTTTTCGCCTTCATAGCTGTAGTTACTGCCCAAGCGGCTGCTTTTTCTGCAATACTTGCGTCACTTGATTTAACTCTTTGCCAAGCTTTTTCTGCTAGCGCTTTATCTGCTATTGATCTATTTGTTGAATCAGCAAACTTGGAATACGCTATATCGTGTTCTTTGCAAGCTTGATCCAATTTATTAATTCCAGGATCCCCTCTTGCTAAACGTTTTGCCAATTTAGTTCCGGGTCCGCAATATTGATAACCTCCGGGCAGATGAAATTCGTATGGTAGAGCGTCTATTGCCCGATTTACAACAGCACCAACAGGAATTCGTTTGAGAAGGGATAACGCAGCCGATGTTATACCACGTCCTTTCTTGCCGCTGACTTGACGACGACTGAGCTGTGCGATCTTCATTATATTGTTTTATATATATAACCGGCGTGTTTACTCAACGAGATGCTTTATATAAATGAATAACTTATGCACAATTTTTATATTTAAATAATTAATTATTCAAATTAATTATATATTGATTTATGATTCTATTTTTAATCCATGCTTCTCGTTCATCAGGTTGAATTATTACATGACTTGTTGTACTAGCTATATGATTGTGGGTATCAATAAGTAAATTGCCCACTATTCTTATTAAACAATCTAAAGTTACAGCATCTTTCGGATGTTGAGGATCGTGTAACTGCATAATACGTTTATCATTACATGTGTAAGCGGTTGAATCACTTTTTGATATTGTTATAACTTGTCCAATAGTAGCAGCATCATTTAAATCTTCTCCTGGTAAAATATTAATTATTTTCTTCATCTTTGCATCATATTTGGTCCCAAAGTGTTTATCCCAAGTTATTGTTTGTCTCAATGTAACACAATCATCATCTTCATAACCAGGATAAATATTTTTTATTCTTCTATTACGACCATTGTATGTATCTAATCTACCACCACTCGCAATTAATGTTTGTACCATCAAAGGTACATCCGAATCTTTTATACCAAATCTTCCATTTGTTATTGTTTTATGTCCTGCATCCCATTCATCATTTTTTCCTTGCATTAAATCAAACTTTTCATTTCCATGTATAAATGTATCTCCTCGCTTTAGCACGGCATCTTCATGTTTTACAAAATTCGATGTTCCCCTTTTTAATTCTTTAGATAGTTGTTCCATAGTAACAGCGTCTTTTGGTTGAGAACCGAACTTTACATTTGACAACACTTTCCCATAACAATCGATTTCATCACCATCTTGTAAAATACAGTTGTCCTTGATGTATTTCAGGTTTACAGCATCGCCGTCTTCCTTTGGGTATCCAATGTCATTTATAATAAACTTATAAAAAGAAAATCCTCGTTGAGTCTTTTCCGGTATTATAGAATGTAAATATTCTTTATTAACTGAATCTTTATCATTTTTTGGATTTGCCACATTGGTTATCCTATGATTTCCAGCATCATATGTTTGTCCATCTTTTAAATTGTTACCCCACTGCAATTTTAAAGTGTTTGAAAGTTCAGATGATAAATACTCTTTAGTAATTGCATCGGAACTGTCAGTTGGTTTACCAACATTAATTATTCTATGTGATTTAACATCGTAAGTATCCTTAAGTAATTTTAATGATGTTGAAGTAGCTTCTTTTACTGTCTTTAAGTTTGCTCCATCAGTATCTTCTTCTGGATCTTTAACTAGTTTTAAACGTTTATTACTTATGTTATAGTCACCTTCAGGTGTTTGCGGCAATCCACTTCTTTTTCTGTCTTCTCCAACTTGCACTCCTAACGCGGAGTACCGTCCAAACTTGTCGACGCTCATGTTAAAAATGATACATTATATGCTTGCCATTCTTTTATATCTGCGGACAATTATACGACGACACCTCGACTTCTGAGTTCATCAACTAGAGCTACCCACTCATTATTTAAACCTGTATGACCGGCTTCCATAGCTTCATGTAATAGTCTCATTCTGTCAACTAATTTATTAATGTCTTTGTAATAAATTACATTGGTATTGTACAGATTTTTTCATCAGTCCTTTGCCAGATGTTGAAGTATCTCCTTTACTCTTTTTACTATGTTGTTCAAGAAGTGATAAATCCATAAGTGATAAAGATTTTCTTTTTAGCGGTTGTTTTACTGCTGGTGCGGTACGTAATGTTGGTAGTTTTCGTGGGGGAAACAACTTTTTTATAACAATGTTATATTTTGTTGCGCGTGAACGATTAATTATTGCATCCTTTGAGTAATTCCTTTTATGTGCATTAGTATTTTGTAAAATTTCCTTAAAAGTATTTAAATCTTTGGTCGAATATCTCAATGGTATGTTTTTAAAAATTAATTCATATAATCCTTTTGTTCCCTTATATTTATGCTCACCAATAATGATATAATCGTCTTCAGTTATTTTAAGTTTTGAATCACCTATTTTCAATTCATTCCCATCAATTCTTGCTCCATATACGTGTGATTTACTTAAATTAGGGTTTGATTTTATATCATGTAGCATTTTCAATATATATTTTCTTCCGAGAGGTCCGTGTTGTAATATATCGCTACTCAATTGAGTTAAATTTGGAATAGATTGTTCTGCTTCAGGTATTGGCTGTTCTTCTTCCTTTTCAACAATAGGTTCTTCTTCTTCTTTTGTTTCTTCTTGGTCACTAGCGCTTGTATATGAATCATCATTATCTTCTTTTTTTAATGCTTGTACTTCTTGTTTAGAAACTGGTAGTAAAACATCTCCTTCATAACGAGGTTTACTAATGGTTTCTGATATCTGTTTTAAAGGTTCTGTAATAGGTTTAAATGTAGTCTCTAAAAATTCTTCTCTTTCGCTTATACCCATCCTTAATGCACGGTTTTTTATCCTAATAGAATCACTGAGTGATTTTATTTCTTTCAATAGTTTTTCTTGATTTACCATGTTTACACTATGAAGTCTCATTCATTACTAGACATACTGCTATTCATTTAATGGATTAATACAAATTTATCTAACCCTATTCGATACCTTCCATCTTTTATAGCTTCATCTTTCATAATAACAAGAAATCCATACTTTTCAGCCCATGCTTTACCACACATCTCTTTAAATTTATCAAATGTCATGTCGGCATTCACATGATCGTTATATATATGTTTCAAATTTGTTTCATCTTGCTTGAATATTATCAACAAATTTGCATTATCTCTTATAAGTTGTTTTGGAATTTTACTATAGGTTTGACCAATATAAATACTGTCAATATTATGATGTCTCCCCATTGCAAAATAACTTCTTATTGTATCATGATTCTCACATGACACATCGTCAAATATAAATATAGAAAATGGTTTAGCTTCATTTGGTTGCATAATAGTTTCACTAGCATTAAACTTGTAGAAATTTACTTCGGGCACACTTGCTAATACCTTATCTAACAACTGGTATTTAGGTTGTTGCAAAGATTTTGAGAAAATGTATATGTTATTAAAACATAGCCCTTTTGGATTAGTTATAAGGTTAAATACAACATTTGTTTTTCCACAATTAGAAGGGCCAGTTATTAAACATCTTATAGAGTTTGGTAGTAATTCACCATGTTTACCATGGTTTAAATTGTTATTATCCACTGTCAATTCATCTATATTATTAATATTAAATCGTTCTTTTTGCTGTACAATATCCATCTTGTTTAAAGGTTAAACACATAATGAGTTATTAAAGTATTACACCAAGTCTTTTGTAGGAATCCAAGAATCTTCACTCCTATCAAATCCCAACCAACGGACTTTAACTTTATCCTTTTTTCTTTGTAAAATTTTTTCAACAAGATATATATCACCTACTGTCGATTTTAATAATTCATGACCATAGAATCCGCCTTGAAGTAGTTCACCTTTGTTATCCTTTAAAATGTAGGTTTCTGGTATTGTCGGCTGCACTTTGTAGATTGTAAATATTTCGTTAGTCCAATTTGGTAAATATCTTTTACTAAAAACTCCTTTATATTTACTTATACGTACTTTGTCGTTAATTTTAAACTTTTTAGGTTTTAATTTTTCAATTTTAGGAGTAGTATTTTTCTTAATACGCTCCAAAACAAGCTTAGCATTATTGCTATTTACTTCAATAGGTTTCATACCAATAGTGCGATGAAACTTGTTATTGTATTCTTTTATAAGCTTTGGTAATATATCGTACCACACGTACGATCCTCGTTTAGAAAATGTTTTATACATTGCTCCTTTTAATGTTCTGTTGAATCGTTCAATTATGGAAGCTTTAACTTCCGAATTTGTAGAATAATGATTTATGTTATATTTTTTCATTAATGCTGTAAATTCTTTGTTAAAATATTCTTTTCCATCATCAGTTTGTAAATGTTTTATGACAAATTTATTTTTCTTTATAGCTGCTTCCATAGCTTTTGTTACACTTTTCCCAGTCTTATCCTTGAGTGGTATAGCTTCAGCAAGCTTACTAAAACAATCTATAATTGCCAATATATATTTAAATCCCTTATTCAATTTACTATGCGGTATCATCTCAATGAGATCGGCTTGGTAAAGATCGTTCCTTCCTTTAATAATTGTATTTCTTCTTGGAAACTTTCTTCTTGCCGGCTTATGAAGTTCGTTTACAATTTTATCCTTTAATCCTTCCATCTTCAGATGTTGTTTGTACACCGCTTGAGAAAATACTAATCCTCAAAATGGTTTATCACCTTTTATATTATTAACAAATATGGGTCAAGGCCATATTATATTTGTGTAAAAAAGAGGGAACATGGCATTGAACTTGCCATGCTCCCTCTTTTTTACGGAAAGGAAAAGGAAACAGGTGGAAGGACGAAGAATAGGTTTTATTGGTCGATAGGAGTTAAAGAATAATGTCCAAAAGGTAGAGTGTGTATATTGTCTTCCCGGATATGTCTCTTGTCATCCTTGTAGCTGAGTCCCCACTTAGTTTGCTTGACACTGTAGACTTGATGATTAAAGCTTCTTATTGTATTAAAAGTTGCAGTTGTTTCCATGCTTTCAAATAAACATCTTTTAAAATGTTCAAACTGTACATTCTTCTTTAAATATGATGTTTTTATACCTTTTGCCTTCTTTACAACTTGATGTTCTTCTTTTTCACTAATGTACAATTGAAAAGAATACAGTTTGGACATTAATGCCACAATTTCTTCCATAGGTGCACCATTTGTTTCATCTTTGAATTTTCCTAAAACCTTCTTGTTTATTCCATTGTCGTAATTGGGGTGATGTTGTGGGTAGTCAGAAAAATCAAAGTCATTTTTATAAACAAATGTGCGTAAATCTTTATACATATCATTGGTTATAATCCAATAGATAAATGCATCGGTATCCATGTATGCTATTCCAATATTATCTCTACCATAAAATTTCACCATTTTATTATAATGAAAATCATACATGTGAGTTTTTGATATGTCTAAAATGGACATTCCAACATATATGGGTCGATCCATCTTAATTGAAATTTTATTCATAGAAACGGCTACAAGGTTTTCATTAATAATTATAGAAGATGCAAAGTTTGGTTTTTGCACCAATTTCTGTAATTTTGTTGGATCAACAACCAATCTTAAGTCTTTGTGATTTCTTTTGTTTTCTAATGTTTTACCGAATATCGCATTGTTCATTAATTTAAAGAAATCTTTTTGAAAATTGGATGTTGCTGCAGTTCTTCTTCTTGTGTTGTTATCTATATAATATTTTAACCAACAGGATTGTGAAAATTGCAGTACTTTATTAATTTTCGTAATTTTCAATCCCATCTCTAGCGCTTGCTGTACTGTCCAATAATGAGCTACATACCTAGTCTTATTGTTAAGTGTCATCATCAATTTTGGCCATCTACCAGTGGGAGATATTTCTGTTTTTGCTAATAGTGGTAGATCATAATGATGGTCGTGGAGATGTTCTGGGTATTCAAAATTAAAGTCAAAAATGTAGCCAATATCCCCATATTTAGGGATATCAGCGATGTTATTGATTGAATTTGGATCAACCCATTTAAAATTGTCATATGGAAGAGGGTTTGACATGGCCCATCCGTACAGATTATTTGCATCAAAATAACCTATAAATGTGCTAGGTTGTGATGCGTCGTAATTTGGAAGATATTTATTGTTTGCTTTTACATATCTAGTTACACTTTGGGTTAATCCTCCTCGAATACCGGATTCAATCATCAACACCATGTCTATGTCAGTTAATAGTTGAAGTTTGCATTTTGTTTCTTTTAACATAGCCTGCCATGCCAATCCGGGAGCTGTGTACGAATGAAGTGGGTCTAATCCATATGCTGTAAAACAGGTGTTTCTAAATTCTTCCATTATGTCGCAGAGTAAAGTCACATCTAATTTAACATAAAAATCTGAATATTCGCCTAAGGTTCTTATTTCTAATTCATTCCATACTCTACAAGCGTGTTGATAATCCTCTTCACTGATGTCCTCTTCATGTAATTTATTCTTAAAAGCTTCTTTAGGTGGAAGTGACGTTTCTTCAAATTTTTCCAAATTGTCAATGTAATCATAAGGAAAAACGCCTTTACGAAGAACTAAATCTAATTTATCATTGTTTACAATTTTTTTTGTTTCTATTAAATCTTCTTTTCTAAGATTTTCAGAAAGTTTTGATAAGCTGCACGGCATAAACCGGTACGAATCTACAAATTGCAACTTCATATTTCCAATTTTTTTACTAAAGGTTATAAACTTTTCAGTTGTTTCTGCAAGAACATCAATTGCACCATCATCTCTCCCCAATTCTGGTATTATAAAATGACCATCATAACCGCTAAGGTTATGCAATATTACAGGAATTCTTCTGGTAATCTTATAGTTTATGTTGCATGCATTGCATGCTGCACCCCTATAATATCCTGTAAGATGATCGTGATCTTTAACTTTATAGTTATTTAAAGTAAATTCATTTTTACATAGAAAACAGTGGGTAGCATTTTCATGTTGAATTTCCTCTTCTTCCTCCATTGGTATCATTGGTACTATATTATTATACAAATTTTCAACATGGCCAGCTATTTCATATAGATGATTTAAAAATGTTCTGGCAACATCTTCACCACGATACACCACGGGTTTTGATGACAATCCATATGCATTCAAATGTTCTTTAACCAATGTGGATTTAACCAATAAACAAAAACTGTTAGGCTTGTGCATTTGATATTTTATACTCTTCCTTGCTTCAATGTTTTCATCTTCAATTGGAACAAGTGTTGATTCAAAATCGGCATATATTACTATAGGAATGCGATACTGATGGAAAACTTTTTCAAACTGTAAATATGATTTATTTAATGGTGGTAGAATAATCTTAGCTTCAAAATTTTCACTACACAGTTGTTTGTGCTCCAGTAACCAATTTTGTCCTCCATTTCTAAGTTCTTTAAAACAAAAACATCTTTTACAAATTATTTTTCTATGTTCACTTCTTGATAATTGTTTATTGACAAGTCTTTCAAATGATTTTATCCATACATAGTGTGATACTTCATCCTTTGTAATTAATAACAAATCCGTATGGTCTGCAAGTTCGTTTTTTACCACTTTCAAAGGATACACCTTGTTAGAACTGTCCAAACCAAATACATTTACAGATATTCCAGGGTTTTGTTTTTCAAATTTAGAAATATCCTTCAAGGCTACCGGATAAGACACACCTTGAAAGTTATATCTGTATCTATAGTTCTCATATTCTTCGCTGGGTCTTTGTGCATTGCTTAATATGAATTTTGATGTCATTGCATATCGGAAACATTCTGTATCATGATTTTGAACATTTACACATGATTTTGTTTCTTCAATCCTTTTTGGAAGAGCTATATAACTGCTCCCCATTACCCCATATCCATGCTTGTGAACTCTAATATCCATACTTACTACACTAACTAAACTCCAACCTGATCCTCGTCCTTCATGTTCTTGGATTTTATTAATGATCTCATCAAAACATTCTTCTACTATTGAATTAATATCTGAACTACTCATGATGGTTCTGTTTTTAGTTATAAATCCTCTTGGTGACAATTCTTCTTCAACGTTTATAAACATAGCATCCAATAACAAGCCGAATTTAATAAAATTTAATCGTTTTAATTCTTCTTTTAAAAGTTTAACTACAATGGTTTTTGCTTCGGCAAGAAATTTGTCTAATTCTAAATTTTCATTTTGGATTTTGTGATGTGTTACTACTCTTCCGGGCAATGCATGAATACTTAAATTAGGTAGTGCATTAGATGGTCCCGCTGTTTCTTCTTCTTCTGCAGATGCATTTTTATTTTCATTTTGTGTTAAATTTTCATTTATATTATGATATAACTCCTTATGAATGTCTAGCAATATTTCATCTTCATAAGTTTCTAAACATATATCACAACGATGCATTTTAGTGATGTTTATCCTATGAAATTCGGCATATAAATGAAATGCATCTTTTTCATACCTCCTTTTTATGCTGTATTACCCCACCACTTTTTACCCCCACCACTATTTTTAATCTTCTTCTTCTTCATCTTCTTCTTCTTCATATGGAAATAATTGTCTTGCACAAAAAATTAATCTTCCACGTATTGATTCCAAATCTGGATCGTGACTGGATGTTGGAGTTTCATTATGAATATTTTCAAATTCCAATGATGGTGTGTATTCATTATCTGTTAATTCAATTTCTACATCTTCACTCCCTTCATTTATTAATTCTTCTTCCATACTGTTAACACTATCTGTTTCTGAACTGTCATTATCCACATCTTCCACATCAAACTCCTCTTGTAGAATTTTACACAATATTTCTGCAATAGGTTTACTTGGATAGTCGGTGGTATCCACAGGAGCCATGTCGATTAAATGAAAGAGCTTCTTTCTCGTAGCTGCTTTTATATAAATTATTTTATTAGGTCAAGGTCAACAACACTTAAAGCGAGAATGGGGAATAGAGCACTAAGTGGTATGTTAGTCCATTACCACAAAGTGATCTATTCCCCACTCTCTAATGCAAGTCCAATTAATAACCAATTTATATTCAATATTTTTAGTAATTTTGCAGTTTCCTTTGTTTAACTTTTCTTTATTGATTGTCTTTAATCACACAGTTCATAGGTTCTTCTTTTTCTTGGTGAAACAATTGTTTACGTTCATATTCCAATTGACGTATTCTTTCATTTTTTATAGTCAACTCTATAAGAAGTTGGTTGATGTAGTCAGCAGCCATGTCGATTGTTCTGGTTCTTACTTCTCCCAATTTCACTCCTGGTATTAGCCTCTGTAGTTTATAATATTTTAGTTTTATTCTTGTTTCTCTTGCCTTTGCCATTTCTTTCATCTTCATTTTTCGAGAGTCCGCATATTGTTTTTTATTCTTTTCACTTAATGAAAGATCCAAAATGATGTTTTCACTATTCATGTTGTCTTTTCTTATGTTATGTTAGTAAACGCCTGTTTAGGATAAGAATGACTCCAACCGAGCGTTGGACTTCTTTTATCTAGTTTCCCCCACTCAATTACCTTCCCCCACCATGTTTATTTAGGTCAAGGTCAAACATAATTAATGCGAGAACGGGGAATAGAGCACTAAGTGACATGTTATTCCATTGCCACAGAGTGATCTATTCCCCGCTCTCTATTCTACAACTAATTTTTTTTTCCTTTTATATTTTATTATTTTTTTTTTGTATTTTTTTTTACCCATCATTTTTTACACAGCAGGAGGTTGGTACTTCACAGGAGAGTCTCTATCAATATCATTAAATGCGTTCCATGCATAAGTAGCAGGAAGATCGTTTGGCTCCATCTGCAGAACAGGGAGTTCATTTGCTGGATTCCATACATTTAGATTTTGCAACTCCTTTAGTTTATTTTCCAATACTTCAATTTTACCCAACAGTTCTATTATGTACTTGTTTGCAGTCCTCAATGTATGTGCTCTTGTACAGCCTACGTCCAATGAAGGTACTAAAAGCTGCATTTGATACAATTCAGTTTTCTCTTTTATATGACGTTCCTTAGCTAAAATGCTCAATTCCGGATGTGTTATAGGTTTACCTTTTCTTGACAAATTTACAATCTTCTTTGACAAATTTAACGGTTTTCTTTCACTTGTTGAAGGAGTTGAATAGTCCCGAGATTCAGCCATTTTTTTCTATGATGTTCTTCTTTTAAATGGTAGTAAGCGAATAACTCCTGCTGCGTATAAACCTTGTTTTATACACAATTCCCCCACCATTTTAATTCTCCCTCTACCAAGTTCTTTAAACATAAAACCAAACTTCTAATTCCGCGTTAACATTGTTGTCTTTTAAAAATTTAACAAAGTCCAAGCTGGAAGTTGACATATCTCTATTTCTTAAATAGTCTCTTACTATGTCTTCATCCCCTTCCTCTAAAATGTAACAAAATACCTTCATTAGAGTTCCATTATCTTGTTTTGAATGAATAAAATTTGAAACTGTTGTCCACTCCTCTTCAACTATTTTAAAGCTTGTCACTTCTAGTTCAAAATTCATTTTTTTTTTTTTTACTAAATTACAAGTTACTTTTTCAAACAATATTACAAGACTAAAGAAATTGGTGAACATCGAGCAACATATATAACCAATACCCCCCACTTCTATTTTCCCCCACCATTCAATAAATTTCCCCACCATAGTGTTACATTAAACAGTTTTTTTTTTTTAATATGATCTACATCTAATAAATCTAAATAACAGTTGTGCACAGATTGTACATTTTTCATTCATGATTTCAAACCTTATTAGTGGTGCCTTAACACGATGGTCTACATATCCTCCTTCAAGATCAAATTCATCCTAATCATCTATAGCTGCTCGTGCACAATCTTGACAAAGAGTCGTCCCATCTGCAAATTTATAAGCAACAATAATGCCAAACCCATAATTTTGTCTTCGGTATTCATGAATAGCTTCTCTAATGCTGTTTGGAATAACACATTCTCCTGATCTTATTATATGGTTAAATAAAAAACCATCACAAATAATTTTCCTCAAGCAAAGTTCAAATAGAGTATCCACCATGTTTTATAAAAGAGATTAATATTTCAACTGAAGTGTTTACACATGTTACATCCGTCTTAAATACTTTATCCCCACCATATTTTATATATGTCAAGGTCAAATTATATTAATGCGAGAACAGGGAATAGAGCACTAAGTGACATGTTATTCCATTGCCACAAAGTGATCTATTCCCCGCTCTCTATTCTAAATCTAATTTTTTTAATTTTTTTTATTTTATTAATTTTTTTATTATTTTTGTTTTTTATAAGTTTATACAGATGTTTAAACTTCTTTCTTCAAATT
This sequence comes from Neoaliturus tenellus, assembly GCA_030545055.2. Taxonomy (NCBI): domain Eukaryota; kingdom Metazoa; phylum Arthropoda; class Insecta; order Hemiptera; family Cicadellidae; genus Neoaliturus; species Neoaliturus tenellus. The sequence goes on along the minus strand of CM061532.1, from coordinate 148,550,720 downwards.
CCCAATATTTCATTTCCTTCTTCTGCACCCTCTTCAACTACAACTTCATTATTTCCATTTTTCAAGAACAATAGTTCATTTTTCAATTTCTTCATTTCATTTTCTAATTTTGTAATTTTAGACTCTCTATCTTCCAATAATAATTTCAAATACTTAATATAACTACCAGCCGCATGTACGGTCTTTACTCTGTTTTCTCCAAGATGCATGCCTGGGATTTGGATTTGTAGCCTATAATACTCCATATTAATATTAGACTGAATTTGTCTTGCTTGTTCGCTTTTCTTCCTTCTAGCTTCGGCTTCTTCATGAGAGGCAGTCAAATCAGACAAAATTGGACGATACATTGTTGGTGAATGATTTTAGAAGAGTGAGAGACTATCCAGTTCAACAACACATTTATCTACTTTCCCCCACCACTATCCCGAGTAGGCCAAAAATGTTGAATACATATTTCAATAGTTACACTGGCACCATTTTCAACTAAAAATTTATAAAGAAAATATGGATACTCACTAGGTTTAATATTCATATTGTCCATCATAAAGTTAAACGCCAATCTTTCCGAATATTCATTGTGATATTTTTCAGTGACACCAATTAACATTCCTTGTTTTTGAAATTTAAAACCAATGTCTGGAATTTTTTTACAATCCTCCATGTCTAAAAGTGGGAAATAATATGTAAAGGAATTTACTGGTGGAACCCAGGGTTCTTCCTTACAAAAAGCTTTAAACATTGCTTCTCGGTCCTCCATTATGAAATGATTTTTAAACTGTTTTCTTTCCTGCTTAAATAACCTAACCCCCACCATTTTATTCAGATTCTTCTTCTTCAGATTCGGTTAACTCTTCCGGTTGATGCATCATTGATATATTTCCAGTTTCATTAGTTGTTTCTTGGTTTAAATTTATAAATTCTTCTACTATTTCTTCTATTAACTCTCCAAATGTAACATTCATCTCTTGTTCTAGTTCTTCTTGTTCTTGTATCTGACGATGTGTAATAATTTCAGTAATGTATATAAAGGTAGTAGCTCTTGGAGACATAGTTTAATAAAGTGTATGGCTTTACTAACAACACAGCATATAATGAATAAAAAACCTGATCAACTCTTGCTTTTATAGCAAATATAGGGAAGGAAAAAGAAAGGGGAGGGGAGAAGAGGGGAGGGAAGAGGAAGGAAGGGGAGAAGGGGGGGGGGGTTCAGTAAGAAAAACACCAACATATCATTAGTCCGATTCAGAGTCTGAAGATTGTATAGGGGATATCAATGCATCAGTTGACGAATCTAAAATGAATGTTTCAATTGCTTCTTTAACAATTTCTTCATCACTATCATTTATTAGCTCTTCAAATATTTCTTGTTCAAAGGACGAAATTTCTTCTTCCAATATAGAATCATCCAGACTATTATTCAATTCTTCTTCCGAACCTTCATTTGTCTCTTCTATCCAAGTTATATTTTCATTTATATTAAACTGATTTTTTACTTCAAAATAATTTAAAAAAGGTGTATCCTTAAAAACCATTATTAACCTTTTCTCTTCACACCAAAGTAATATCTTATGACAAAGTGATACTGAGTATGAAGTTGCTGTCTTATATATTCTATTTTCCCCCACTATATTTCATATAGTTAAAGATTTGTAACATAGTATGATTACTCTTCTTTATCAAGCTTGTAATACATTGCGGCTACTTGCAACTCATACTCCATTTCTTCTACAAAATTACGTAATTGCACCATCCAAGGAAATAAATTATTTAAATTTTCAATTCTAACTGTACATGAACACAATAATTTGTAATCACCTCGACGATATACAAGCACTTTTACCCCTACACCCATATCTTTCAAAATTTTTTCTTCAATCTTTCTATGTAGTCCATATAATAGTGGCCAAAGTTCTGTATGTTTAGCAAAGAATGAATCCAATCTTTTGGACATGTTCACTATATAGCAACTGGTTAAATTCTAAGCAAATATGTGAGCTGCAGGCTTTTATAATGCAACTAATAGAAAACAGGAGGAAGGGGGGGGGTAAGTTCAAGGTGATGTGAAAGTAGGTCATGGGACTTAGAGTGACCAAAAAATAATGGGAGAGAAACGCAGCGCACTGTTATATAGCACTGGTTTCTCTCCCATTATTTTTCTAACAAAATTTGGAAAAAGCTAATTCTTATCACTCTTTACTACGACCCCAGCGAGTCCAACCATCCGCACCTTTGTAGAGATAGTCTTTCGCATCAAGTGTTTTGATCGCTTTTTGGTTTCTCATAGGTACAGAGAGCTTAATTACCCATTTGTAGCCGTTACACCCTATTATAATTCTATTGCTCTTTTCTGTTCTACTTACAAAAAAGTACCTTAAACCTTCTCGCAATCTCTTCAACTTAGTAGCGGGGTAGGACTTGCTGGAAATCACAGTCGGTTGTGGCACAGAAATATGTTTTACAAGATGTACACGGCAATACTTTTCATTAAAAACACATTTCCTACCACAGACCGATCCTTTTTTAGAACCCCTAAGCAGCTTCTCAGTGCATTTACGAGGATTTTTAAATGCCCTGCGACGCTCTGCTTTTAATAATTGAAAACGCTCTGAAGGAGCAATTTTGAAAAAAGACTTTTTAACTTTAGAACTAGGAATGATAGGATTAATGGACTTTGGTTCAGGAATTGGTGTTATTAGTGGTGGTAATGAGGTGAAATTATGAATAGATTCTAGAATTGAAGGAGTATCAGAACGAACAGGAAGCTCCATCTGTGGTGACGTTGTAGGTGTAGGTTGGGGTTGTAGTGGTGGAGTTGCCGTAGGGTGTGTTGGTGATGGAGGTGGAGAAAAAATACTCCCAAGAACCGCCATGGCTTGGAGAAGAATATTTCCCGGAGCAGTTGTAGCAGATGTAGATGGTGGTGTATCCATCTGCCGCAGCATCGACTCCGGGACGTTCTTCAACTTCAGTCTCTTTGCCGGTTTCTTGTTAGCAGCTGGTATGTTCATAGTAGGAGCAGGCACAGAAGTGGCAGCAGGAGCAGCAGGCGTAGTGATAGTAGTAGCAGAAGTTGTTGATAGAGACATGGTTCTGAAGTGGCAGCGTTAGCGGCTGGAATCAGAATAAACAAACATGTTAGCTAGCCCCGCTTATATAGGGATGCTGAGTGAAAGTGACCTCGGGGGGGGGGGCTAATTGTAATTTTGGGGGGGGGGGTTAATTACTTTAATTTAGGTCAAGGTCACCAAAAAATAATAATGATCCAAAGTGATGGAGGCGGCCACGGCCGTCTCCACCACTCTGTATTCCTCAAACACTCCCAATCCCAACCCTATAGTTACGTCTTGCAAGGGATCCCAATTTTTTGCCCGCACGCACGTGGCGATCCAGTTTGGTGGGCTGTGATACGGGCGGTCGGCCTCGGGCCTGGGCACTGGACCTGACCATTCCAATTGTACAATAGGGAATCTGGAACAGTTAATGCAAAACGCAACTCTAACCTCCCACCCTTAATCTAAACCCACCCAAATATAATTATTTCCTAACAAAAAATTAAAAATTTAAAAAAAATAAAAATATGCGCTGCCTATGGCACAACACGCATGTCCCACCCATATTTAATGAAGTTCAACAGAACTTCTATAATTTAAATTTAAATTTAATCTACCCTCCTAACAGCTAGCTGTGAAAGGTTATTAGTACACACACACACATGCACACAAATACACAATAATTACATCAACACTCAACATTAAATGCATAAACACATTTTTTAAACATTAGCAATAATATAACACACCTTAATACTAACATCGCAATGCGCAAATTAAAACTTAAAAATAACACAACTTAAAACTAAAAAATAAATAACATTTTATACACACACACAGTCACACACAACAAATATTAATATTAGAACCCTAACAGCAAGAATAACTCAAATATATATCGGCCGCCTATATATTTAAGTTACCCTTTGAGTTCGTCCCGAAGCTTCGCGTCCGGAGTTTCGGTACGAACTGATTCTAAAATTCTCAACAGAATATTCGTAAACTTTCAAGATGGTGGGGGGAACTCGTAGGGGTTTGAGGGGCTTACAACGTTCGAAGTACAACTTCAATAGGAAATTTCCAAGCAACACTGTTTCATACACGTAGCGGCGATTATTACGAGTAGGTCATCGATAATTTAAGTGTAGTGTTGCGGCTTTCAATAATGTTGGCCAACATTTAATTATAATCTCCACCTAATCGAACCACAATTTTCCTTATAGCATTACACCATAGTTGTTCACTGCTATTAATTTAATAACAGTAGGAAATTATGTGTTCCCTTTCGCCGCTCAACTATGATTCTTATCTATTGCCAACAGCAGACCTAAATTACCGTTACTCTATCAGTTTAATTTATCTTAAGTATATGTTGTATTATCTTAACCACAATAGTTACCGTTTGGTAACACCAAATTAGTATTACACAAGCTTAACTACTATTACCATTTCAACATAAAATAAAAGTGAAGGAGGGGGGGGGGATTAATTACCTATTGGGGGGGGGGGGGGGTCACTTTCATAATAATTACCACCTGCTGTTATAAATACCGTTACACGAGCAGCTGCGCCTCTTTTCACTCGCGGGACCCACAGCTGACACAACACCTCGGTAAGTCGCTACCGTCTAATAATATTATATATGCTTTCTTTTAACTTACTCCAATTAGGTCTACTTGTTTTTAACACCCCATGCATAACTTAGTTTTCAACTATTTCTTTTTTATTTACTATAAACACATATTACTCTCCCATTACCAATTTTTTTATTACTGCATAAATTAACGTCACATCAATATTATTTTTTGTTATTATTTAATATTTATATTCACCTGCTGCTAATTATTCATATTCACATCTGCTTTTTTTTTTAAACTCTTAATTATATTTAATCCTTTTAAACATTTATAGTATTACATTACTGTTAGTCTTATCCATGGTGTTAACTTACCATTTTTCACATTAATAACACATATAATTATTGCTGAACTATAATGTTTGTACAAATACTAGTTCTTACCGCATCAACTTATTAACAGATTGTTGTTTGCACTTGTGCAGCTCATAGCCAATTCATACAGAGTAACAAATTCCTTTTTTTTTCAACTAGATGTTATCTTAATATTTTTAACAAAATAGTTTTAAAGTATTTCCCTCTCCCTTTAATACAAACTATCGCAACTCTACCGAACAAATAACCGGGGTGACCGCAATCCCACCCTTTTTATCCCATCGGCTGAGGGGGGGAGGGTAGAGGAGGGGTTGTTCATGACTCACAAATTGCTTAAATACGGGGTCGGTACCGCGAGCGTCTCATTTATTCGCCGGGTTTCGTAGGGTAAACTTCGGTCTTTACTTTTCTAACAATTTTCTAATTTACATTTCTTACTCTAAAACATGTGTTCGCGGTTAATATGCTAATCACTCTTTATATATTCAAACACATTTACAGACACTAACCATTTATCAGTTTGTTTTTTTTTTTTTACGCAGTGCACATTTAGTCACCACTATTACAATGGCTTCCCACACTTTACAGCTGAAACTTTTACGCACCAAACATATTTTACAAAAACAGTCTAACTACACAGTTTCAAGACCTCGTAATACATTCGCTAAACTTAAGAAACAGTTCAGCTTTCACCCCTTGTATTTTACAAGATCCAACCTTCGCAACAGTTATTCTACTGACACTATTTTGCAAACAGTCTTAACTGATATGCTGAAATATCAACATTACAATCTTGTCACACCTATTGATGATGTTATCCAGTTATTCTTATTCACTATATTACCGGGTTTATATAACCGTTCTTCATCACACACATCTCTCATTCTACTCTATCAACTCACAATATAACCATCTAGCAGCTCTTATTTCTTCAAGTTATGGACACACGGCAGGGTGCACCCATACAATCTCCAATAGTGACATCCACTACTAACGATAACAATGGTGGTGTTCCCACACAAAATTCGCCTACATACACTACCTCCACCGACTCCCGACCCGTGCAGAGCAATGAAATCAACAGTACGGCTGCAAACGATGTAGAAGCCATCCTACGATCACTGGTAGGCTTTGATGAATGAATAAATTTATTTCCCGGAGCCCCACCCGTCCCCAGACTCCCCACCTTTTTTAAAACCCCCTCCGGATGACCTTGACACACTTACCAACCCCTCCCCAAACCCCCCAAAAAACCCCCAAATCAACAACACACACCTGCCAGTTACAACCGCTGACCTTGACCTGTGCCAGAACCGGCTATTCCCTTCTACTCATGGGTGATCGGACCAGTCAGAAAAGTTTTCCAGTTACACATAAATATCTTCATGATTTTATTTCTAAGCCGCCTACGGTTCAACAGAGTTTTACAAGTACGAATAAAAGGGTTACAAAAAACAACTGAAACAGACAGTACTATTTTAGGAACATTTATTAATAGTAGTACCTAAAATAGTCCAATGCTTGGCAGAGGGTTGAAATAAGTAAGCACAGTTTTTTGGTGAGCCATTAAGAACCACAAAAGCTAGTCTCTGAATATGAAGGCCAGACGGTGGGTTACCTATTTTATAATCATTAAAACTAGGGTTGTTCGATTTTTACACTCACATAGGAACAAATAAGTAAATCACACACATTCGCAACTTAAATTTTTATAATCTACAACACATGCAAAATGGTAGAAGTTATTTAGGGATAATCCATCATTATTAAAGTTACTGAGATGGTTTTAAAGTATGCCATGGTTTTACACATTAAATTATAATTTGAGGAAAAATTTAACATTTTTGTTTAAATAATGAGAACTACAGCTACGTAAATAAAGTCGCCAACGAATTACAAGAAGCTGTCACATAATCCCTCTTGACAGTGTATCAGTTTTATTGTAAATTAGTTCAAGCAGTAAAACATATTTAGTCAATGGTTCAGGTAAAAAAATACGTTGATTTACAGGGATGAATGGTAGAAGGTTATTTACCTCCTAGGATAAAAGAGACAACAGACTTTTGAAACAAAAGAACAATGCTATTGTACAGAAAGAGTAGGGATATTGAAGGTTGTTTTCTGATACAACAAAATATATATTTAAAATCCATTAATTACTTTATGAATAGAGTATTTGTCAATGGGCTGAAGCTTTGAAATAATATATATGTTTCATTAATTTGATATTACAGTTCTATTTGAAGATGACAATAATATTTGGGAAACAGGCCCAATATTTACTAAAATTGGAATGAACACGTAAAGCAGCGTCCATTTTCATGATTTAAAAAAAAAATATCTTACATTAAAAACAATGTTTTAGAAAAAAATAGTTTATACTTATTTCTCATATATATTTTTTAACTGTAAAGTTTGTTTAAACCCTTAATAATCTAAAAAAATCCATTCAGTCTTTTGAATTGTAAATAGCTCAAACGCTTTGTTATAAAAATCAAATTAAGAACATTTCCTCCGTTATTCCTATGGGCAATTATAATACTCCCCGTCGCAGCAGACCTGCGTACTCAGCGAATTTCCAAATTAAGTTTGACCACATAAAACTGTAAACCAAATAAAATCACATGCTCATAAATAGGGAAATAAATGGCTATTCTCCTTATGATAAATATAGGGAGAGTATGCAGGTATGCTGCCATGGGGAACACTAAAAGTAGGTTTTTATAATAAAAAAATTTATTTCGACCATATGAAGCCATGTACTAAGTTTTATCAATATCTGTCCATTGCTAAACTAGTTTTACTATTCTCCATATAATTAACATGGGAAAAGAGTATGCAGGTTTGCTGCCATGATAAGCGCAAAAACCAAGATTTTTTACCATAAATGGATGAATCTCAACCAAATGAAGCTGAATACCAAGTTTCATCGAAAAATCTATCTATCTATCTATATATATATATATATATAATACGTGATGCCCTTTTTTTGTTAACACTACTCCTCCCTTATTTCTGGACCAATTTTAAAGTTTGAGGTGTCAAAAAAATGGTCTCAGTTCGTAGTTTTGCAATAAGGTTTTAGATTTTTGATATTTTAATTCTGAAGCTCATGGGAAGCGCTCAAAGTTCAATTTTTGTCCATAAGATTAACATGGGGAACAATTTATATTGAATTGCTAAATAAAACAGCTGTTGATAGTTAAACAAACAAACACATGTGTTAAAAGCTGAATAGAAGCAAATTGAACTGGTACTGAAATATCAACACAATTTCATACTTTAATACGAGGAGTGTCTAATCTGAGGTTTTAACCTTTTCTTAAAATGTAGCAGTTAGATTTTGCTTGGAAGTTTTATTTACGCGTATTTGGGCACAAAAATGAGTTTTGTAACTTAACCCTAGAATAATTAATTCATTTTTAATTACGAAAACAATTTTGGAAATTGAAATTTTTGACATGGGTCTTATTGGTTGTCCGACTGGTATTGAAACGATAATGAAAGGTAACAAATATTAAAATAGAACACTAAATTTGTGTGCATGGGTTTTCAAACTGCTGTCAACTTTAAAGAAAAGGGACAATTGAATGTAAGTGTAATAACCTTTTTTTTACTATTATAGTATAAACATGTTTTATGCAGAACGCTACACATATTAAAAACCTGTGTAAAAGAAACAAAATTTAAAAGTTTTTACCTCCAGTATAGAAAACTAGCTTATTAAAAAATGGTTTTTATAAAGAGAAATTTTAACCAAAATAAAAATGCCACTAAAAACAAAATGGACCACACCAACAAAGATGTAGATTCTCAATTTTTGCGATTTCTTTATTTAAATTTTGTAATGTCATGGAAAGTTAAGTTAGAGAGGATTTAGGTATAGTAATGTGGACTCATTCGCTATGTCATTGACTACCTCATACAGTAGTACTACAAAAACAGCCGCAGTGAGTAACTCATACAGGATCGGGGAGTAATGAAATGTTGATTTTTATTCTGTTGTCATTTACGTTTTATGTTTGATGAATTATGTGGATCCAACATCTGTGAATTTACTCTAAATTTTATAGGAGGGTTTAGACAAAGGCCCTAAGACATATCGGCAAAAGAACAACTACGTAACCTTAGCTAATTTAGACCTAAAAGAACGAGAACCACATCTCAACACCATCACATTGGGAAGTTGGAGAATTGGTAATGAAGATCGATCGATGAAACACCAATAATGTTCTGATTTTCACTATAATGAAAATTTTTTTAAAGTATTACCATGGAGCAAAGTTTGATCACCAGGTACGCTAATAAATGCAGCGCATTGCGCTGCACAGGCTCCCTAGTATTGGTTAATAAGTGAAATATTAACACATCCCTGTTCTCCATAAGATTAACATTGGAGCCCCATACAATGTACTGCCTTTAGACTTTGTAATATCTCGGTAATAAATGGAGATAGAGCAAAGCTTCAATAATAAATTGTGCGTTTTTTTTTTAGCTAAATCCAATGGTCAAAATAAAAATTTAAAATTTTTAAAATTTACATATGGAAAATGCAAAAAACCCTATTTTGGGATACAAAACCCCCCAAAACTACCCTTCCGATAGGTCGATATGTCTGGTTTACGAACTCATCCGAATAAACGTAGGATTACACATCTCTACCAAATTTGGTGTCGATCGGACCGTTTTTACGAGATTTATCGTGCCTAGGGACACATACATACATATATAGAGTACTTTACGTGGGCTGGATCAATTTTTAAAACTAATATAAGATTGATCTGGAGCACATTAAGTCCTCACACTGTTGCCAACGTATTTAATGAAATTTCCCACTTAAACTGAAATAATTGATTATGATAATAAAGGTAACTTTTACCGTTCTAGGTCATCAATTAATGCGTTACGGTAGTTCCTTAGTTATAGAGTTGTTGTATATTGGCAATAATGTTCCTATATAATCAGCTGTTCTTAGAGCTTGCCAAATATTTTGATTTCTTTACTGTCATTTTGTTTTATTGCATTATTATTGATAGGCTTACCTGGGGGTCGAGCTTTTATGGTCGGTTACTTCAAACAGTAATATTCTTTAAAGTAATATCAGTTATTTACAGTGCTCTAAAATGTCCAGTGGAAAAAGGCTTATTTCTTTTTCAAGACAAGCTCCTTTGCTCCGCTCACTTGCCTTAACTGCGATATCATTCGCTTCGCTCACTCGCCTTTCAATATTTCCCATCCAGTGAGTCTGTGAGTTTGGTCTGCTTGTACCAATTCCTTCTCACAGACTCACTGGGGTTAAGTTTGTAGTGGTATCGATATCAAGAACTGTCAATAACGAATTGAGCTATCATCAATTATTTGATAATCAGGCGTATGCGCATGAGATAAGGAATATAAGGGCGGGTGTCCACGGACGACAATCGCAGCAGGGCATAGTGATCGCTATTCTTAAAATTGTCGGTCCGGATACGCAGCTCCATTCTGTTCAAGGTCGGTCCATTTGAAACAATGGAAGTCGCGTCTATCGGTGTCCACGGACCACGCGTTTTGTCGTCGGAAAATCGTCTGCGAACATTTTTCCGTCTACGGATAATTCGACGTGTTATTATGTAACCGATTACAGCTAATGCCTCTTGCTCGTTCATTGTAACTACAGAAGGCACACAGATCAGAAAGGCGAATAGTTACGTTGTCGGTCTACGAAAGATTGAGGAGTGGGCGTGGCGGCGGCGGCGGCAGTAGCAGCAGAGCAGCAGTCGCCACATACCACACTGGGCGTAGTGCATCTCGTACCGGTGTCACTTTTGCCGGCCGGAGGGAGGGTTATAATCCGCCAGAAGTACAGACCCATCAGAAAGTGCCAAGGTGGCCCCGGGCCGCCGACGTGGCGCCTGTGGCAATGTCAAAAGTCGTCCTCGTATGTCTAGGACACGACTTTGGCAAATCAATGTATTTCTGCAGTTACGCGTACCACAGTTTACCCCGTCATGGGACTTTTAGTATTTTAGTATTTTTATGAAACATAATATATATGCCGATTCTATGGTAACCAAGCAATCTAACAATATTAATATCTTTCCATTTTAACGTCGTTTTCCTGAAATTTTATAAGAAGTATAATTTAGTGTAACATGAAAGAATTGCTAAACCCAGAAATATTTATTTTCCAGCCAGAAACAAACTTACTGCCAGAAAGTTGTTGGTAACTAGTTTTATTTTCTATTGTTCTTTTCTCAATAGTGTTGGTAAACCCCAGTTACCACCAGAATATTGGCAGTCGCAGTCACGTTCGGGTCAGCTGATATCTATCACAAGACCAATCAGTTTCACAAATCTTCCAAATTTAAGTTAGTTAGTTTGTAGTTAATTTTACCAACAAAACATTTTTCTGAAAGAATGAATTTAATCAAAATTGTATTAATTGAATATTATTATTTTTACCCCACGTGTTCCCGATCTTTTAATCCCTCACAAAATTAAAAACTTAATTTATAATTAAAATACAAATTATAATTTTTTACTTTATTATACTTAGTAATTATAGTACTTAGTATAGTGAGTGCTCTTAGGTGATAGGAGTATACGGTAGATGGTTTATGGATGGGAAGGTGGCAGTCTCAGTAGCTGCCCGGCTGTCCGTCCGCCGCGGCCGGCTAGGCGATGACGAGACAGGCCGGGTTCCGGATCAGTCATCTGTACCCTATTCATCGCGGCCGCCCTCCCCCAAAATTCCGGAGTTAAAACCCCGGAACGAGTTGCGTCGTCGTGGACACCAGTGAGCGCGATTTGTTTCGCATTCCTGGTCGATAGTACCCACATGCGATAGTCCTGGACACCCGTCCTAAGGCAATAAACAAACACGGTGATTTCAGTCTGCAACTAATTGTCACCGTTAGGAATTATTAAAAATCAATAACTGAGTGATATTCTAATTGTAAACTGGTATTTTTAATAATTATACTGCTCTTCTGCATGCAAGTAAATAGATTAATTTAATGTTATATTTAAGGCAAGATATTAACCCAGTTGTGTATGGCGGCACAGTTTTCGGGGCACCGCCATTTCAGCCGCTAGTTAGGTTACGCGGTTGTTTTAGTGGTAAACATGTGTATGCCGTTACACGTAGACTTACATGTTGGGTTTTAAAGGAAGTATAAAGTTAATTACTTACCAATGTTTACCACTTTTTACCTATGTCATTGATCACATATTTTTGTTAATTACGGCTTAAATGTGAGCCTAATAAGATTTTGTGGTATTAGAGTAAATGTCTCGTCCAGGTAATTATTATTTTGCGCTCAGATCACAACTGGGACTGGAAAACTAAAAATGCCCCCTTCACTGCTCGAGGTGCTGTGCCCTCCCTCCGCCGCGCCGCGCCGTGGCGTATACAGCGAGCGCGCCGGCTCCAATCCGTTTAGTAGAATCGCTGACGACGCGAGGCCACACACACAGACGCGCCTAGCACTCCACTTGATTTCATAGATTAATGTGATATTTAAGGCAAGATAGTAACCCTGGCGGCACAGTTTTCGGGGCACCGCAATTTCATCCGCTAGCTAGGTAATGGGCGCCAAGAATAAAGCCAAGACTATATTGACCAGAATTTTGATGCTAACGTGTAGAGAGATTTAATACCAGTATTTAACATGACCAGTTTCTGGTTTAGGTGCTATTGTTAAATCTTAATGAGAAGTTGGATTGGAGAGTATGAGTTACCTAGCCTTACTACTAAGTTTTTTAGTTTTGTTGCCATTTACTTTGACAATCGTGTAAGTTGGTTTTTATAGTACATTGTTTCATTAACTGCACTTACCAGTAACAACATTGATTGTTTTCAAACAATATGTTTTTTTAGTAAAAAATGATCATAAATTGGCCTACAAAGACTTGTTTTAAGTTAATCGAGTTTATTTTTTATGTTGTCACAATTATTGTCTACCGCTCATGCTAAACAGCCATATCTAACTACTCATTGCAAAACGAACCTACGATTAAATAAATTATATTTCTCAAGTTATAAGAACTCAATATTCACAGCGTGACATAGACACTTGATTTGATAAAAAGATGGTGGTATTAATTTTGGACTACAAAAGCCATACAACTAGATTATAAAGGCCTAACTGCTAAATGGTCAAATTTGGACATCGCTTTTTGATCTCCAGCTGGAAGCATCGTCCATGCGTGTAGCGATTAGAAATCGCTACCAATATGAATGACGTCTTGGCCATTTAGCAGTTAGGCCTTTATAATCTAGTATGGCTTTGGACTACGGCGGCACTGACTGTCGCTGGTGTGACTGTCGCCTGATGGAGAATGGCCTTTTTGACTTCGGACGTCTCAGACGCGATTCCTCTCGAGTGTCAAAACGCTAGTGGAGAATGGACAAATTTTTGCGCGTTTCAAACACGATGTCGTCGCTACTCAAAAAAGCTAGTGGGGAGTGGGCCTTAGATTTATAAGCCGCTGTAGAGATATTTTTAGGAAAGTACCAGGGGGACCGAGCTTAAGCTCGGTAAAATTATTACTTTCGTTCTCACACAAAGCTCGTCGCTTCGCTCACTCGCCAAACGATGCTGCACTTTGGTATAATTAATTGTCTAAACTACAGGTTAAAGATGTAACACATTGGTTTATATCTACAGTATCAGCTGATTTTCGTTCAATTATTAATAAAACCTCCATCCAGTGGCACGGTCGTGTCACGTCGCCAAGTCCTACCCAACCAAGCAGACGACGAATGCCTATATAGACACGAAGCAGAATACGGCCAATTTTCACTTCTCAAAAGAGCACAAAAGGCCTCAATTAACCCTTTTATCGTTTTCCATCCGTTTAACTGGGTCATTGAACACTAAAAATCACCAAACTTACTTTAAAAATACTCAGGGAAGTAAAATATATGCGTTCAAAAGTAGAATAAAAAATGTCCGAAATGTGGTTTCCTACGCACAAAAAACTTTTTGATTTTTTAAGCAAAGCTACAGCCTTTATTACTGATGGGAATTACACGAAACTTTGCAGGAATGTTCCTATTTGATCGTAGTACAAACCTTTGAGTACAAAGATTAAGTTCATTCACTTTAAATATCATAAATCAAATGAGTTTCATAAAACAACTTTGTTTACATTTCATAAGTTAAAAGGTACGGTAAACAAAGCAGAAATTTGACATTATACTTTTAATTCGTTTTAAAAACCAAGTCAAAACATCTGCTATAATATTCATTGATTTGATCAGCTGAAAATTATAGATTGTGTTATACAAAAAATTTTGTTTGACTTAAAATTGTGTTGAATTTCGTCCAAGCCAGTAAATTGATTTGAATTATCTATATAACTGCATTTAAAAATAAAATATTCTTATCTTTACAACTGGAGAATCTTTATTATTCTCACTGTTGTAACTTTGTTGTTACAACAGTGTAAGTTTTTTTGGTTAAGTTACAACCCGAAAATTAACAACATAGGATTCTCAGTAAAAACACACAAAACCAAACCAAATAGGAAAACTTAAAAACACCGTTTCGAGAGAAAGTTGTTTCTGTAAATATTGTAAACTCTGGAATGCATAAAGGAAACAAATAAATGAAGACATAAAAAATTTATCCAAACCAATGAGGAATGACTATTTGGTACCAAATAAGATTAATTATCCTCCTCCACCTATACGCCTGTCGGCGTTCGTTAGTTGTTATGCTAACTTTCAGTGACAACTGAACAAATCTTCAAGATTGTTGTGTCAAATCAAAAGGAATGATGTTATATATCATCAAATTAACAGGCGTAATTTCTCATAGAGTTACGCTTCATTGCGCTTGGAATGTTTGGTTTGGACCAACGCATTTCTTGGGCAGGAAATAATCCCGGTAGGCCCCCCGCCCATGACAGAAAACTGTTAGCCCCATACAAAATACAATTTTTGGACTGTGTTGTTGTTCCAAGCTTTATTGCTTTATCTGACATGTGTTCAGAAAAGGCATGGTAAGCCCTCTTATTGTACTTTCTGAAAAATTCTGCTAGCGAAATGTTTGAACTAGGAACTGTTGGAGTTTCATAAATCGCAATGTACAGTCGTTTCTGCAGTGAGTTATTAAAAACTCATATTATGATATCATTCGAATTTAATTGATTGTTGGTGATTGACTGATGTATGGAGGAGACCTGTAGTATAAAGTAGTTAATCTTAGGTTGTCTTTACTCAAATATAGTTCTATGTAGTCTGAATATTTCGCTTACAAATTTATTCAGGGAGTAAAAGAATCGTAAATTTTTTAACTCAGCAGATGTAGCAATAAATTTTGGTACACGGAACAAAATTATTCATTCAACAATATTTTTTTTTATTTCTCGATCGTTAAGAGGAATTCGGAGAAGGGGGTGGTCAAGATTTAAGATACCTTCAAATTAATACCTAAATTCTACGTTATAAACGACAGCAGTGTTCCTCTGTATAAAAACCAGACAAACGAATACAAATATAGTGTTCCGTTTAACTTTAATGATTTTAATTAAATCTGTTTTCCAACATAAAGAAATTTTACTGTTAGACAAAAATGGCTAAATGTGATAAAAAATAATGATATCACTAAACAAAGTGTTGAGGGGTTGCCAAGTCCTAAAAAGGTATATATCAAAATTTGTTCCAAGTCAATGACTTTGGTTTTAGAAAAGCTACTTGACATGTTGATTGGATCTTTTAATGCTTTGTAAACATTCTGTAAAACATTATAACTTTATCTAAAAATTGTACTTGGCCAGCAGATGTGTGGTATTTTATTTTATATTGTATTGTATTGTAGGGTATTTGCAATGAATACATTGTTGAACTGTATGTAAATTCAGAATTTCCCTATTCAACGTAATATATATCCATTAGTAAATAGGCCTAACTTTGCTTATACATCTGCTGGCCAAGTACGGTTTCTAGTTAAATAATAATGTTTTACAGAATGATTACAAAGCATTAAAAGATCCAATCAACTTGTCTAGTATAGCTATTCTAAAACCAATGTCATTGACTTGGAACAAATTTTGATATCATACCTTTTTAGGACTTGGCAACCCCTCAACACTTTGTGTTTTTGGGATGATAAGGATAACATGGGAACTTTGAAGGGCTCCAGCGGGAAAACCGGATTTTCCCAGCTATGGTACCAGCTCCAATCGATTTCTGGTGGCCAAAACCCCTATATTCAATCAAAAATTCAAAAATCTTTGGAGCGAAAAAAAAAATTTGCCCGTACAAACGGAGCTTGTTTTAGAGTATAAGATAGGATACGTTTGTAGAGGTCGCTATTGGTCTATTATTTACGAAATAATACAATGTTTGTAGAATGAATAGCGTGGTTTTTAGGTTTTGAAATAGTGTATATTATTATTTGAGCACAGTCGTTGTCGCAATTGAATATGTTTTTCAAGGTAAGACACGTAAAGACATGTATTAGTTTTAATTCTACTTTCCTTTTAAACACTAATATATAAAACACAGTGTTCGGGTAAAAATAACCTAAAAATGTGGTTTTTATAGGTAATTCATTTTTAAAAGTCAATTTATTCGATACATTCTAACGATTTAGATATACTTGTATTATATCGGACCACAAAATTGAGTAATCTATACAGTACACATTTAATCACATGGACGCGACATGGTTTTCGCCCAAGGAACTCCTTTCTGAATCTTCAACAGATTTTAATGATTTTAGTGTTATTGGATAGAGGTCAGATAGAAGTTGTTTATAAAGTAAAGTGGTAAGTATCTATCCAAACAAAAGGCCCCTAGAACCCCTAAAGTTCTAAATTTCCCCGTTTGATTAACATTGATGAGAATATTTAAAAGATTTTCAGCTGTTACGATTAAACACAGTGCACCAGAGGGACGAAAGTGGTTGTGATTTAAACCTTGGAGATACACTGGTTAATGAACTGATTTAAAAGCATACACAGTAAAAACTACCCAAACTTAATAGCTCGATATCTAGCAACAAGTACTTACAACACTGGTATGTTAATAATCATGGAAATTTTCAAGTTTTCAAATAATTCGGCTAACTTTGAATTTTCCAAATATTTTGCTAATTATCGGGTATAGAGTATTCACAAATGACTTTTTTACCATCCTGGCGATTTACACTTATAACAATGTTTTACAAATAAAAAAAATAAATAAAAAAATACTACTTCAAATCAATTTAATTAAATTTCTTTATTCAAACATACATAACAATGCACAAGAAAGCATCAATAACACTCAATTATTGTAAAGCGTCAATAGCCTACTTGTATTTTGTATATAGGCTTATTAACAGTATCTACACCTGGTGACGTTGTCTCTATGCTCGGCTTATGGTAAAAAAAGTAAACGGACATGATGAGCACTAACCCTGCTTAAGAAATCCCGTAGACGACCCCGGGCCAGGGCTGCTCGAAGGTCACCCGGCGGGCGGTCCAAACATGCCATTGGTCTTCACTTAATGTTTTTGGAACCGATAAGCCGAATTGGGGTTTGTGTAATTCTTTTCATCTTGAAATACGCTAATGAATTAAATGGGCTCTTTAAGCCTTGACTGTTAATAATAGGAAATATAGGTCAAATTTAAAGTTGTAATGTCTCCTATGTGCTATATTTCTTGTTATGGGCCCGAATCGCTAAAGAATTATATATCACCTTATTCCATGTGATTAGCAGAAATCGATGTAATCATCAGAATTACATAATGCCGGGGAGATATAAGAGAGTTTTTGCAAATACGGTAAATTAATACGGTAAACGCTAAACGCTATTTAAAGAATGATGGATTGAGGTCATTTTGCTGTTTGAAGGTACAAAAGCTCGTTGAAAAGGGATCAATAGTAACCATTAGACATCATTCATGCGGTTAAACTATCCTGTGTAAAATAATATACGTAAATTTGCCAACTTAAGGGAGCCGTTCGGCACTGAAAATCTGTCCGAAAACATCCAATCTTATTTCCAGCCTTTGGAACTGTTCATCGTAGACTTAAACTGTTTGTTTTATATGGTAGTTAAAGAGTGGTTCTAGTGGAAGGCTACCTGTTTTTTTTTTCTAAAAAAAATTTATAATAACTTTTATTTGATGCTGAAATTCACTAACTTTGACATACATTTTCACGTCATAATATCACAAAGTATTGAAAAAAAAACAGGTAGCCTTCCACTAGAACCACTCTTTAACTTCAAATAAATCACAAAATCAAATATTTTGTCGGTAAACACTAACCGAAGACGGGAAATACGATTGCATGTTTTGCCCTCGCACGGGAAAAAGGCCAGTGTTTCGGGTGAACATAGCGGTTCGGCAACGAACTATGTGAAGAAAACTACTACCAGTCCTGTTTAAATTTTCTGTTTCCTTTATACTATTCATCTTACAAATTTCTTCAAGCAAAAGTAGTTTTCAAGTTATAAACAAACCCAACCTTTCACTCAAACTATCTGTCGTCGATCTCCTAGCCACTGTTGCAGCCGGCCACGCAAGGCACACCGCCGCTCCGGCCAGTCGTTCTCATGCGTGCGGCCGATGCATGGGCCTAGCCCAGAGTGAAGTTGTTTTTGGTAAATGGCAATCCGAAAGGAAGGGCCTTGCAAGCCCTCAAAGTTCGTAATTTCCTCATTTGATGAAGGCCTTTATTACACTATCATAGTACTCTGCAACATATGTCTATTATCACATCTATTATATTAACTATGATTGAAACAAAATATTATTATAACTGTTAGTAAATTGATAACGGTTTGTAAAATACACTCTATTAGATTTTTTCCCAATATTGTAATAAATTGACTGAAACAAACTGTTTGTTTTTATTATTTTACAGTTTGATGATTACAACTGGTATTTTCATTTTGTTAGTAAAATCAATATAAAAATGCGTTCTGTAGCAGAATATATGATCATAGTTGACTATTATAATATTTTATCTATTACACTGTGACTGTAATATTTTTGGGCACATAAATATGACAATAGGCCTATGTTATAGAACTATGATGGATTATTACCAACACCACCTAGAACACAAAGCCGAAGCGCTGCTCCTTTTATTTGTAGTTTATAGTAAGATATACGGAGTTAAAAAAAAGAATTAACCAAATATATCCAGGGTATTCAGAACGTAAAACAGTACACATAAATGGTAATAAGATTTGGATTACCGAGAGAGACTCACGTCATCTAACTTCGGTGCCGCAATTAAAAGGAAATCTTCAACTAAAGTCGTTCATTTTGTTAAATGCCATTATACTCAACATTCTACGGGAATTAGGCCGTGGACCACAAGGTTGAGGATTTCAGAGGAAATCCCTGGCTTGAAGAGATGTATGGAAGACGCTTCAGGAATAAAAGTTTCGATCAGTCTCTTATTTAAAAGCATAATACTGTATCAGTTTTTACTCTCGAGTCCTAATGGTCTCTAAGAATACGGGAAATCAAATGTCCATTCAACTTATCGTCTTTGACTTGTCAGGAAGCAGTTGGATCCAAGAAATTAAGTTTTGCACTTTTGAATGAGATGAAAATATTATACTAAAGAAGACCCTTAGGCCTAGTTATTATCCAGTGGCACGGTCGTGTCACGTCGCCAAGTCCCACCCAACCAAACAGACGACGCGTGCCTATATAGACATGAAGCAGGAATACGGCCAATTTTCACTTCTCAAAAGGTCACAAAAAGGCCTCAATAAACCCTTTTCTCGTTTTCCATCCGTTTAACTGGGTCATTGATCACTAAAATTCATAAAACTTACTCTAAAAACCCTCAGTGAAATAAAATATATGCATTCAAAAGTAGCCAAAAAAATGTCAGAAATGTTGTTTCCTACACACAAAAACCTTTTTATTTTTTTAAGCAAAGCAACAGCCTAAATCAAATATGAGTTTCATAAAACACCTTTGTTTACATTTCATAAGTTAAAAGGTAAACAAAGCAGAAATTTGACATTATACTTTTAATTCGTTAAAAAAAAAACGAAGTCAAAACATCTGCTATAATATTTATTGATTTTATCAGTTGACAATTATAGATTGTGTTATAAAAAAATTGTTTTACTTAAAATTGTGTTTACTTTCGTCCAAGTTGGCAGTTGGAATGTTGGGTTTGGACAAGGCCTACTACACACCTAGGCACACTATACACGGTGTGTAGTAGGCCGTGGTTTGGACCAACGCAATTCTTGGGTAGAAAATAATCCCGGTAGGCCACCCCCCTTATGACAGAAAACTGTTAACGCCATACAAAATGCAATTTTTGGGCAGTGTTGTTCTCTAATCTTTATTGATTTATCTGCCTTGTGTTCAGAAAATGCATGGTAAGCCTTCTTATTGTACTTCCTGAAAAGTTCTGCTAACGAAATGTTTAAACTAGGAACTGTTGGAGTTTCATGAATCGCAATGTACAGTCGTTGATGTAGTGAGTTATTAAAAACTCATAATATTATATCATTCAAATTTAATTGATTGTTGGTAATTGACTGATGTATGGAGGAGACCTGTAGCATAAAGCAGTTAATCTTAGGTTGTCTTTACTCAAAAATAATTCTAGGTAGTCTGAATATTTCAATTCAATTTCAACAAAACAAATTAGAATACTTCCCATCATGCTATTAGAATTTGTTTTGTATTATTCTTTAGTATGTTTTATTATCTTATATTTATGTATATTTTATTTATTTTATTTTGGTTCATCGTATTTTTATTTGGTCATTTTAATTATTTTTTATGTATGTACACTTTGATTCTCCATTGGTACAATTTGGACCAATAGCAGTGAAGAAGGAAGTCATGTGACTATGACGTCATTTGTCTCTGTATTGTTGTCCGCCATGTTGGATTCTGTCATTCTCTCTTTGGGCCTGATGATGATCGGTGTGTCCGGTTGAAATCGATTGCCATTTTCCATCTTTTGATATATTTACCGTCTTTATTCTTTGCAGTATAAGTGTAAATATATTTTTGAGTGTTGTAGGCGTTTGTTTTTCATTTCTGATACAAACAACGTATCATGCTAATAAAAAAAGTGTTTCTTAATATATCCCCATTAGTAAATAGGTTTAGCTTTGCTAATACATCTGCTGGTCAAGTACGGTTTCTAGATAAAACAATAATGTTTTACAGAATGTTTACAAAGCATTAAAAGATCCAATCAATTTGTCGAGTAGCTATTCTAAAACCAAAGTCATTGACTTGGAACAAATTTTGATATATACCTTTTTAGGACTTGGCAACCCCTCAACACTTTGTGTTTTTGGGTATGATACTCAACTACAATTATAAGCTGGGGAAATTATTTTATTATTGTTGTTTGGACACCGAAGAGAATTGCAGAATGTACAACTGTCAGATATGATCAAGAATAGATAGCGATAAGTCAAAAACTTCCAAGATTTTACATGGAGCATTTGAGCATTTGCTTCCAGTCTGATTGAATCTCCGAGTACCAAGTTTATTTCCCATCCGCGAATAAATTCACCTTGCCAATGAAAACATAAATTAAATAACCCCGTCGCAGCAGACTTGCATACTCAGCGAATTTCCAAAGGAATTAGAGAAGTTTTATTTTCCCCATAAACACTGTAGGAATGAGTATGAAGGTTTACTGCCATGGGATGTTAAAAAATGTAAGTTGACAGGAAATTTAACGGTTAGGCAAGGCAAAATATGAAAAATTATTAATATTTGGCTATTTTTAATTTTTCCCATAAAACCCCGTTGGGGTGAAGGATTGTGGACATGTGAGCGTTGTAAGTAAATATTATTTAAACTTTACCTCGTGAATGTAAATACAAAATTTTACCAACTTATGTAAAAAAATAAGCTAGATACAGAGTTTTGTTGTATCCCATAAGAATAACACTGTAGTCTCCAGAATATTTTTAGCCAAGTTAAAAATTCAAAATACTAAATTGTTCGTTTTTAAGCTCTTTTTAATGGTGTAAAAATTAAGGTCCAAAAATGCGATATACCCATTTTGATCCCTTAGACAATCCATAAAATCCTCTTCCCATAACCCGATTATTCTGATTTGCTAAATCATGAAAATAGACCTGGTCTTACACCTTCATAAATAATTTCATCAAAATCAGAGGTCCTCTTCAAAAGTTATTAATTCCATGGACACACATACAGTATGTATATACCGGGTGAAGCAGACCACCCTTTTAAAACCTCCAGAATTGATTATTCACAAAAACAAATCGTGCCATTATAGGTAAACCAGTTGCGCTCTATCCATTGATGATAATTTCAATGTACAGGGTGTACCAGAAGTAACTTATCCAGACCGGAAATCATTAATTTTAAACACAAACCCCTACTTTTTATGCTATTTTTGGATTCTGGATATAATTTTAAAACTACTTTACAATTTAATGTGTATCCCTAATCATAACGGTTTGGGAGATAATGGAGGTAGAAGTTTGATTTTTTCCCATAAGAATAACATGGAGCAAATTGTCATATCCATTAACACTGAAACTTTTGCCTTTAACATATCTCTTAAAGCATAAAAATATCTTAAAACCTCATTTTAGATAATGTTTCACAAAAAGCACAGATTTTCACGTAAATTAACTTTAGTTTTCTACACATTTTAAATAATTTCCACCATATTGACAAATTAATGAAAAAAACTATGGCAAAACTAATAATTTATGATGTTAAAGCGTTTAAAAGAAGAAGCTAAGGCATTTGTATGCTAGGCCTTTTTAGTTTAAAGAGAAATTTACAGAGATAATGGATGTGAAATTTAGCCCAATGTTATTCTTATGGAAAAAAAATAAAACTTTGACCTCTATTATCTCCCAAACCATTAGGATTAAGGATGCATATTAAACTGTAAAGTAGTGTTAAAATTATGTGAAGAATCCAAAAATACCATAAAAAGTGGGGGTTCGTATTTAAAATTAATGACTTACGGTCTGGGTAGGTTACTTCTGGAACACCCTGTACATTGAAATTTTTATCAATGGATAGAGCGCAAACGGTTTACCTATAATGGCACGATTTGATTTCGTGAATAATTGAATGAATGAATGAAAAAGTGCTTTATTTACAAGTTAACACAAAACATTTACACAAAAATAAAACAAACACTAGTAGAACAATGGTTATCATTGTAACCGTCTGTTCGGTTGGCACTATATATGGCAGTAACTATGACAAAAGTAATAAAAGAAATACACTTTAATATACCCTACGGTAAATTCAACAAAAATTATTTTTCATGGGGAAAGCATTCTTTTAAAAATTAAATTCT
The DNA here is from genome assembly GCA_030545055.2 of Neoaliturus tenellus. Classification (NCBI taxonomy): domain Eukaryota; kingdom Metazoa; phylum Arthropoda; class Insecta; order Hemiptera; family Cicadellidae; genus Neoaliturus; species Neoaliturus tenellus. Next base: position 148,527,440 of record CM061532.1, on the reverse strand, counting down.
TTAATAATTTCCCACCTATATTGCCATTCTCTTTTAAGGTAATCTGATAGGACACGCCAATTCTTCCCATTTAAATACTGAGTATATTCAAATTCATTTAAAGTATTTTTTCTAAACCAGAATGTTCTTATGTGTGCTAGAATAGGGCAAATTGCGATAAAATGATAGGCCGTTTCGTGAACATTCAAATTACAAAGAGAGCAATTATAATTTTTGACAATCCACTTAAATCTATTAGTTCCGCCCTAGCTTTTATTGCCCACGATATTACATCAACATTGTTGGAAGATAAGGGACTCTTATCACCCAGTTCGAAGCCAAGATCGAGCGTAAGCAATTGCTGGTGGTAGACAGAGGTACGCGCACGGCCGACGCACTCCCTCCTCCAGCTCCCCCGCACCACCTCCGCCACCGACCTCAGTTTTCGTGAATAATTAGTTTTGTAGATTTTAAAAGGGGTGTACGGGTGGTCTGGACACACGGTACATAGACAGTAAAATGAACGCATGGTTTTTTTGGGTTCAGGTGGCGTCCCTGGCGGCTGTCAGCAGCACAGCGTTCACGCGCAGGTATGGTGCGCACCCATATACCCATCTCTCTCACTCGCATTTCCTCTGAATCTCCTGAGCTACTCTTGACTGTGTATTTGCTTATCTGCAGCGTAGAATTCGCGTGTTTGAGCTAGAAATTATCTCATAACTTGTGTGAAATTAATTTTTAGTTTATTTTACCACAAAACTTGTTTATTTTATTTGATAATATCATAAATTATTTTCATCTAACCATTTTTAAATTAATTTGTAAACTTTAAAGGTGATTTGAATCTAGTTTTTGAGTGTGAAAGGACGAATTAAAATCTAATTTTTTATTCAACATGGACAGGTATGAAGGTAGGAAGAAGACTGGGAAAAAGTTATCTTTACGGAGAAAATCTAGCAAGTAGCCTATTTAAAAAACAATTTCTTAAAGAAAAAAATATTTGCAAACAAGCGGTAGGGTGAGTGCACCAGTGAATGACCACCCTCCAGTGAATGAAAAGAAGTTTCGTATAAAAACAGTATATTAAGCTTAACCTTTTGCCTAGTCTATCATAAACTGTCTTAAAAGTAACTTCGGTTTCTAATTTGGATCCTCCCTGTTACTGGTTCAAAAATAAAGTGTCAAACATCTGTTTGTAACACAAACAAAATTAAGTGTTCCAACCAATTCATCTTCAAGCTTCCCCACTATAGCGTATCGTAAAAACAAGGTTAGCTGTATTCTTCATTGTTCTTTGATTATTGATTGGAACTGCAATATATTAAATGTAATTAACAGTAAACATGTTAAGGTACAATTCTGTACTCATTTTAATACCAAAATCATAACAAAAAATTTAATTATACAGTCGGTCATTTACTGGATCACAACTCTTGGTATAACCAGTGAATGACCGTTTCGGTCATTCACTAGATTTTTATCAATTTTCTTTAAACGTTTTGGAAACAATGTTTTCTGGCAGATTAAGTGCTATTAAGCACTAACAAAACATCAGAAATCATGTGGATGCAATAAACCAAAATTTGACCGGGGCTTAATGTTTACGGAAATGTACTACAAGAACAGTGGTCATTCACTAGAATCTCTATTTTAACGATCTGGAAATGGTTAGTGTTGTTAATATACAGAGTGTCCAGCCTCGACTCCGTGAGAATCTTAACAGCTTATTCAGTGATGCGGAGGGGAGGGGGGGTGGTGTAAATAAAATTTTAAAGCCTGATGTAACATGTATTTTCTGTCTGTAGGTCTGTATGCATTTTATTTTATACAAATCTCATTGTCTCAAAACAATGATAGATAAATAATAAAATTTTGTAGGTAAGATTAAATGTAATTTAATCGCTAAATTTAAATTTTTTATAACTTTCAGTTCCAAAATGGTGGTACTTTAAACGATTTTCAATGTTAAATTTTTCAGAGCCTATACAATATTTTTTTATTTACAAAAAATACAATATTTACGCAACTATTGTGTGTATTTTTTGTGTGGTGGCTTTTGTCTTAATTGAACTATTTTTAACGGTCATTCACTGGTAAATTCATTCTAAATAGTTGGTATTCTGATACCAATGAATGACCGGTCATTCACTGGGGAAACACCGGTCATTAGCTGGTGGATAGGTGGTCATTCACTGGTGCAATGATTTGTGTATGATAAATTGTAATTTCAATACTCTTTTTTAACATAATGCATTAAGTTTTACCATTAGGAAGTACAGAAGAATACGGGCAAGACATTTAAACTATTCCCTACACTGTAGCGTAAAAGCCTGTTTTACCATGTAAGATTCAAGTGGAAACTCAACCTTAAACGGTCATTCCCTATGGTGCACTCACCCTAAGAAAATATGTTTGTTGGTGGTAAGGTTATTATTGATAGGTATATGCAATGAAAAGAGTTTAATCGTTTTAAAAGTCTATCTTTGGCAAGTATTTTCCAGTAATCCTAGTTAAACTTATTTATGAAGTCCCAAAAATTTTAAAAACAAATCTTAAGATTTATTACAAATCATATATGAAATTTTAATTGTTTAAGTGCACTTCAAAGAGTGCAATGCGTATAAATCCTTATCATTGTTTACTGAACGGAACTCAAAAAAATCTTGAAAGTTTTAGTCACTAAACTTATGTAGGTATAGCAAAAAAATAATAAATTTTATTCCACTGACAATAATGAACATTGTACGGAAATTTACAATTGTAGAGAATTTACATAAATTCTTTCTATGTGTTTCACAATTAAATTTCACAATTTTGGATTTTTCAACAAGATTATTGTTAATTTATTCAATACTCAAAGCTTTTTTCAAGTCTTCCAATTATTTTTTAACTGATTTTTTTCCTTCCTTTTTTCTTTTTTCTCCTTTCTTCATTCTTATAATAATCACTAAAGACTAGATTAAAATTATATCCAAGGAGAAGATGTTAAAATAATAATAATAATAATATTAATAACAGATTTTTTAGAGAAGAAAATTTTTTCTAATAAGCGGCAAGGAAATTTGTTCGTGGCCGTGGCTGGTTGCAAGGGATGGACCACTATCATTACTGTCACGAAACTCGGACTTAAAATAAATTACTCATATTATGTTCGATGAAGAAGTTAAAAATGTGGTGCACTCCGAGATTGAAGGGAGCTCTACCTCGGCTCCAAATTTCATCATAACATTGCTTTCGTGGAGTTAAATATGAGAGAGCGGTCGCAAAGAACGCTGGCAGACGTTTTCACGGGAAAAATCAACGGCTTCAAGAAGATTGGTGAATGTTTATGGAATTTTTCAAGGACTAAGCTACGAATACTATTGGAATAATTTTTGCAATCATACATTATTATGTTTCAAACAACGGCTGAATTTATTATTATTATTTTTTAACTTTGACTATTATACTTTAATAGCGACATTAATTTGTGTACACAAAGCATATTTTGTCTACAATAAATATTACCGTAAGCGTAGCTGCAAACTAAACATGACATTTTCCTGCTTTTACACAATACATACGGTATTAAAGATTTCTACGCATAATCATCAACACTTTCATATTCATATGGCAAAAAATAATACTTACTCAAAGCAGCGGCGTTGCTTATTCTTGTGGTAACACTTTTCACACACATGGATACACTGAAATACCTTCCAAACACATCACACAATGTACTCACACTATGTCATGTACTACCATAATTGCTTTGTAACGAAACTTCAAATAAAAATAATGAAGCGGGCCACTAGATTGACAAGGACGATCCACTCGAACTAGTATTACCATGCTACTGCTACATACTACATATTTATTGAGATTTTAAAACGGCCAATATAATTTTAAACATTATTATCACTTTTACCACACTGTACCTAGCTGAAGCTTACAATCGGTGTATTTTTCAACATGGTCGTTGTCAGACTGGGTGGCCAGGGTTTGCGAATACGTAGTCATCACTAGGGATTTCAAAAGTTCCAGCCTATATTGTCGAGTAAAATGATATTAAGGAGCGGAATAAATATTTTAACGCGAGCTATGAACGATATTTTTCATCGTACTTGAATTAATTAGTAATATTTAACTAAATCAAAAAAGTTCTAAAAATATCCTCCTGGTCATTCAGTTGTTTTCAAGACAAATAACTTGTTGTAACAATACGAACAGCTGATTAATGATCAACATACTCTTAGCGCCACTAGCGCTACTTTGCAATAATCGCTACGTTACTGATGTCAACAATCATAACTAATTTCTTGTTCGCGGTAATATTGTTCTTATAAATTTACATCTAACTCATGGTTGCTCACTTACGGATCTCTGAGTAAACGGTGAAAACGAAAAACACAAAACCTTTATGTAAAATTATAAAATTATACAAAGTATTACATTAGATTACCAATTGAGATCGAGTCATAGCCTAAAATATAATTGGCAAATTAGTGCAGAATGAGTGAGATAGATACAGCTTTTTTACTGATTTTTATTTAAAATAAACTTTAGCCAAAATAGTAAATATTCTTTTTGTGATACGGCAAGTATTTTTGTTATGTTATTGATGATAAACTTCTTGAGGGGCGGCTTAAAGTCCTTACATTTATTATTTCTAAAATATATATTATATAACTAGCAGTTTACTCGCCCTTTGTACGGTGGGTGTCTACTGTTTAGTGTACTTAAACGATGTATAAATCCCCGATGAATTCAGTATGTTGTTTTCCATTGTTTATATAGATACTGTAGTTTTTAATTAACGGCTGCAGGTATAGTTGTAATACGATTGAATTAATTTGCCTTTTGATAAAGAAATATACTCATTTATATCACTATATTTTATTTTAGCTCATGCAAGTTGCGTAGGGTGAAAAAATGTTTCTATTTACTACATAAACATTATTGTTTTTCTTGTAGTTTTATGTATTTACTTACTTTTTCAGCATATCTTTCCCTTTAAATAAATCTTTGTTTGGTTTCGTAAGATAACCTCCATTCTTTGTTGTTAACTAGTATACTTGTTTGCTCGAAATCGAGCAGTTTAATTTTGATTTTTTTTAAATATTTTTATTAGTCCTAACTCAATTACTCTTGTCCAATCCAATATTGTGATTATCAGTATACGTAACTACACTTATTTACAGCTTTACATATACCGAATTTTTAAATGCTCAGCTCATTCCCAATGTTATTCTAACGGAGAAAATATAAAATTTAAATTTTGTGTAGCCTATAATTTTTTAAAGTCCGATTTTCACAAACTTTTAGTGGAAACAACTCAAGACGAAGCCCTATTCAACGACATTAAAAAACCTAAAAATCGGTTGAAAATTGTAAGATAAGTTTAAATAAAATTTCTCTCAAAGCGCAAAATATTTCTCTTGCGGTAGCTGTTAGGGTTTTGATAAAAGATCATCAACTATTGCATGAAAAGAAAAAGGACTCATTAAAAGTCTTATCATTACAAATTCCAGAACTATGTATATAGCTTGGAAACAATTCTGCCTTTCGTGCAAACCTCTATAATATCTAGGTGCTGGGATAGATTTTCAGGAGTGATGATATCTAATAAAATCAAAACTTACTGGGTTTATTTCTCATGTTTGTTGCTGAAAATCATAGACCCGCATAATTTACTGTGACTTACAAAATTAGGTATAGACTTAACAAATTTTAATTTAAAAGATCGATAATTGAATTGTACTTTGTAACTTGATTTCCCAGTCATCAATCATAAATTTTAAGGTACGGTGAGTTACATTTACTTATAAATAGATTGAAATAAATTTGAAAAAAATATTTAATTTACTAAAGTCAAATATTATTACATCAACCATTTTTTTATTTCTGGGCCATTACAATGGCCGAACGGTGGCGTCGCGTCGCGCGGCCGGCGCACGGGCGACCAGGCCAGTCAGGCGCACGTGGCAGAACATAGACCACTTCAAACCTCGCGGGCCCCTCGCCCTCTGCCGGATACCTTTCCTCCGCACTGTCATGCGCACTGCCGGCCGGGTACATGAACGCAGACTGGCGGAGCGACGCTGAACTGTACTGTTGAAAACTTCGACTGGTAGAGCCCCACCTTCATCACTAGTAGCAAAAGTGGGTCTTTTGGTGCGCAATCGTGTTTTTACAAACGATTAAACATAAAAAGACACTTTTGCTCCGAGTGTTTGAACAAAGGTTTTCATCATAATGCCAAATTAGACCTTTTTATCGTAAAAAATATTGACTATAAAGTTGTATTTTCATGGTAATATTTACAAAGTAAGTAATATCTAGTGTTTACATTTATGTTATTTACAAACAATGCTCATCATAACGTTTGAATTTCAATATTGCGCTCCTCAACATTAATAAATCAATAATAATATACTGAGCAAACAGCTGACTTTTCATTCCTAGGACCTATAAAATTCTACAGCTGATTTTTTCAGTCCTAAGACATAAAAGAATCGGTTTTGGCACTATTGAGAGAACAAAAAACAGGCTGATGTCGTGCAGAATGATAATAATGTGGTTTAAAGGTTCTTGAAAAGTGAAAAACGAAGAAAGGGTGAAGCAGTCTTGGTGAACCAGTATAGATAAACTTATAAACAATTGTATATTGACAAAAAATGTAAATTATATGTGAATATTAATATTATTTTCCATGCCATTCATTAAATTTAGACTTATTAATTTCAAAGTGATTCCAATCATAAGAGATATAAAAATCTTTTAGAAGCGACTGACTTTTCATTATTTTGTGGAAATAAAGATAGAAATTGTGAAATTTGATCAATTATATTTTTGATTATGTAAAATAATGAATTTAAGGTACACTAGGCATTTTAAATTGCTGAAAAATTGACTCATGATCAAGCATAAAAAGTTACCGGTAGGCAATATATTATTTGAAATCGGACAAAAAAAACCATCAACTAATTGTGGAATCAGATTTTTAGTTTTTCCTAAAAAAGACATAATATTGACAGGTGCACGTAAGAGAATTTTTTATATCAAAAGAAAAATTGGAGACAAAACTCAAAGATAAATGGCTTTGTTCTCAAGGCAAAGTATCAAAAATAAAATGCATAAGAGCAAGTTTATGAAATTGTTTGCTTAGTTTTAGGACCCCACACGGTATAGGACCCCACACGGTATAAATTTCCTATTTTATGCAGGCTGCATTTTAAATAACAACAATAAAGCTCGGAGACGGATCGATTATTGCGTGATCATCTGTCACGGTTATTTGTAAGTCTCATATTAACGTGGAAAATAGTTTAATAACCAATGGATATGAAATGGAACCAGGGTTTGATAAACAACCAACATTATTTGAAAGGAAGAATTGTAATGGAAAGTTGTTTATAAATATTACATGTTCGTTTGTAGTACCAGGTTAACCGAGCCTTGCTCGTTGGTTTTAATTCAGTTTTTATATAGTGTCATAGTAATACAGCTATTAAATTTCCACCAACAAACCAACTATACCATTTTATAGTTAACAGATGTTTCAAAAAGTCTGCTAAACGTTGACGTTCCTTTATTTTTGTATACCTTTCATAGTTATTTCGTTACCAAAATAGCAACCCATAAGACCAATGTCAAAAATTACGATTTTTAAACTTAAATTTAGAAAAAAGTGATTTTTCTTGGGATTGAGGCTGTTTCTAAACTTATTTTTGGGCCAACACACTCTTAAATGCAAAGTTTAAACAAAATCTAACCGCTAGATCGAGATCCTGGAACATACATCCCTTTAGCCATTGCTTGTATTATAATATAGGATTATTACATAACAATAAATGTATCACCCGCTTATATTGTTTAACTTTTTTACAATGTCGTCACTGAAATCAAGATTGAGTTATAAATGCAAATCAAATTAAAATAAAATTGCCTATCTCTTATATTAATACGTGAGGGCTGTTTTTGTGAACAAAACTCCTCCATTATTTCTGGACCGATTTTAACGTTCAAGGTGTCAAAAGAATGGTCTCAGTTTTTAGTTTTGCATAAAGGTTTTAGATTTTTGATATTTTAATTCTGAAGCCCACGGGAAGCCCTTAAAAGTTCGTTTTTTGTCCATAAGATTAACACGGGAACAATTTATATTGAATTGCAAAATAAATCAGCTGTTGATTGTAAAATAAACAAACACATATTATAAAAACTAGCTGAATATAGCCCAGTCAATCTAGGTAAAAAATCATGCAAAACCGGAAATGCGAGTTATAAAGCTGAATTTTGGCACAGATGTTCTGTATGATATCCTTGACCATATACTAAAAGTCCCCTACCGTCCCCTGTGTGCTTCTTCCGGTATAACGAAAATAGGGGGGAGGGGGCGAATATTACTTAAACGCTTTCTGCTTTAGAACGGTAAGATATACAGAAATACAAAAAAACTGATTTAGATTCAGTAAAATGTGGCCGTTAATAATTTTTCATGCACTAACTAAAACTGATTAAAAGAAAATCATCATAATATTTTGTAGCTAATATTTTTCTTAATTAAACACAGTTGTTATTTTTCCTCCATCTGCTTTTGTTCTCGAGTAATGTGCGTTTAAGTAAGCCGCGCCCCCCTCCCCCCTTTATTTCGTTAAAACGGGGGACGCACACGGGGGACGGGCGGGGACTTTTAGGATGTGATTTGGTATACCATAACGGACATCTGTGCAAAAAATTAGCTTTATACCTCGCATTTCCGGGTAAAAACCTAGATTGACTGGGCTAAATAGAAGTAATTGGACTACTCTGGTAATGAAATATCAAAACAATTTCTTAATTTAATACACGGAGTATCTATTGTGTGGAACAAATTGTGTGTTTTACCTTTTTCCTCAAAGTGGTAGACTTTATTGCCTGAAAATTGTATTTGACCACAAAAATAAGTTTAGTAACTAAACCCCAGAAAATTCATTTTCCTGTTCAAAAACACGTTTGGAAATTGAAATTTTTGAAATTCTTATGGGTTGTCACATTGGTACCTATTGAAAGAACTACAAAAGTTAACAAAAATTAAAAGAGAACACTAAATGTTTGCGCATGGGTTTTCAAACTGCTGTGGACTAGGAAAAGGGGGATAGTTGGTTGTTGGTGTAAATTTAATAACCGGTTTACTGTGATACTATGACAAATTTAATGCAGAATGCTACAGATATTAAAACACCTGTTCAAAAAAAAACGATACTTAAAAGTTTTTTTATCTCCAGTAAAGATATTAAGCATATTGCAAAAGTGGTTTGTATAAGGAGAAATTTTAACTAAAATATGAATGCTACATCAAACCAAAATGGGCCAACAAAGTTGTAGATTTTCTTAATTTGTAATTTGTTTGTTTAAATTCTGTAATGCTATGGAAAATTTAAGTTAAAGATTATTTAGTCCGTTGTAAATAGTAACGAGGTGGTCAGTGCGCAAATTGCGCATGTATGAGAGAAAATAACCTAAATGTTGATTATAAAGTGACAGAGATCTGTTTTTGTTTACAATCTGACTTGAAAATTATTAACACGTTATTTATTTATTTGGCTTCATGGTAATATGCCCATAGCTAGCCATACAAAATTACAATTTGTTTAAAACTATTAAATCTTAATGTCATTTTCGGATATGAATTTGCACAAAGCATCTAAAACGTCAACATTATTCGTCTGAAAGTAATCAGCTGTTAAGTTACAATTCACATTTATAAACATCGTGCAATGAAATTTGGTCAACATTTTAAAGCACCCTCTAGAAATAAATCAAAGGCGGGGGGGCGAAGCCATTACTTAATTCTAGCTACTTTGGACCTAAACTAACAACCACCAAATCTCAACACCATCACATTGGGAGAATTATTGATGAAGATCGATTGTTGAAACACCAATATGGTGTAATCTGATTTTCACAACAATTCAATTTTCATTCAAAGTAACTCGGTAAATTACCATGGAACAAGGTTTGATCATCAGTTACTCATGACAAATGCAGCGCATCGCGCTGCACGGGCCCCCTAGTTAGACTGGATAGTTTAAATGTTGCAGAGCAGCACAGGTCACATACTGTTCATATATTTATTTACTTTTCCTCAAGTTAGGTTAATAATCTCGTATGGGGTGCGTGCTGGTCGTGGCTTGCCAGAAAGCATAACACACCGACATGCGATAGGCCCGGGGGTTTCATCATCCCACCGCCGCGCCGTGCCGCTTTGTATACTTTTGGTCACTATTATCTCGTACGAATGTAAATTCCATTGATTCATTGAATGATATCTGTACATCATTCTATTTTTCATTCTACCCAAAATTTAGATTATTTTTTATTGTGTTGTCGTTGTTTATTATTATTATGATTGTTATTTAACGTTACACTGAAAGAATATAACTTCAACCAAGTCTCGGTTAAACGCCTTTTGGTTGGTATTAAGGGAGTCCTTGGCAGCTCTTTACTAGTTATACATATTTAAAATCAACCCACTAAATTTGGTCAAAACATAGGTGATTGGCTTTAAGAAAATAATCATTAGTTGTCAACCGAGTAAATTGTCTTAATACATAAGGTTGTTGATTTTAGCTGATCGAAACGGTAATTAACAACGCTGAATTATCTGGTAATTCATAACCTAACAAGTCTGTTGTTAATGTCCACCTAATGTTAGTAAAAAAAATACAGTACCTAACAATCTAGTTGAAAACAACAAGCAACAAATAATTGGTTAAATTTTACCAACTGTCATGTGTTGTTAGTAAACCTTTATTCATAAACTATAAAATGGTTTTTTTTTTTTTTTTTTTTTTTTTTGAGGGAGAGGCGGAAAAATGCATTACGCACACAAGGTGGCCAGCCTGTAGTGTGGGGCTCCCCAAAAAACGGGTTTACCCACTAAAAAACCTCCTCTACTCTTTAGGAATCTAACCTGGAATTGTTTGTCACATTACGTCAGGCTAGGCCTAAATTTGGCTTACGCCCGTGGGGCTCGCTCCTTATCCAGCCGCTCGATCAAGGGATCTGGGCCACTTCGCGGTCCAGATCGGTTTTCTTTTCCAGGAGGATGCCCCGGACGAACTGTGACAAACAATCCCAGTTGCCCTCATCCTCCAAAATCTTTTGGCAGACCGAGTCCACCGAAAATACACCAAAGATTTGTGTGGCCTCCAGGCGGGGCCCTTCCCAACGGGGACAGCGGAAGAATGTGTGTTCCGCATCGTCGGGAACACCCGGGCAATAAATGCAGTCCGGTGAACCGGTCTTTCCCATCCGGTTCAGGTACGACCGAAAATAGCCGTGACCTGTGAAAAATTGGGTCAGGTAGTAGTCCACCTCCCCATGCCGCCGTTCCACCCATGGTTGGACCTGCTTGATAAGTCGCGCAGTCCATCGTCCTCGGGTGTCGTGCTCCCAGCTGTGTTGCCACTGCTGGAAGGTTCGGGAGCGCTCTTCTGTTCTTGCCGTGTCCTTGCCGATCTCGCCTTGTCTCTGATAAATCGCTTTCCTCTCCCCTGCCAAGAGCTTGACAGGGATGACTCCGGCGACCACCAGGACGGCAGGCTCGGACACTGTCCGGTAGGCGGAACACACTCGGAGCGCAGCTTGACGCTGAACCCGGGCGAGTCGCAACCTGTAGCACTCCTTATCTAGAGCGCCTGCCCACACCTCTGCCCCGTAAAGAAGCACGGACTGGACCGCGGACATCAACAGACGTCTTCTGCTGGATCGGGGACCCCCGACATTGGCCATCAGCCTACTAAGGTAAGTCACTACCTTAGCGGCCTTGTCCGCCGTACGGAAGATCTGATCCCTCCAGCTTAACTTGGTGTCCACCATAACCCCGAGGTATTTGGCGGCACGAGTTGATGTGACCACCTCCCTTCCCACTCGAAACGGGACGACGGTGTCGATCCTCTTCTTCGTGAGAATCACGATCTCCGTCTTACTGAGAGCAAGTGAGAGACCGTGATCGGACATCCAGTTGTTGACCACCCGCATAACTCGGTTCAACTTCAGTTGGGCCAGCTCAACGTTGCGTGCAGCAATGAGAGCTGCGACGTCATCGGCGTACCCAACCAAAGTGGTTTCCTCAGGCATCTCGGACCTCAGGAGGCTGTCATAGGCAACGTTCCAGAGATCCGGGCCGAGTATTGAACCTTGTGCGGCACCAGAAGTGACTTCCATCGTCCGCGTTCCGTCCCTCTTGTCATAAATCAGGCTTCGAGAGCGTAGATCTACTATAAAATGGTTAACAGTAACCAACAGGTTAATACCAAGTAAGTTTGTTAATTGTGACATATTGAGCGGTAAAATCATGAGTTATGGGTTGAAAATTACCAATTGATAAAGGTTGGCAATAACTTTTTCAAAGTATGAGCGGCTCCGGGCTCCATTTCATCAGTCTCTGTCTATTCCTCTGCAGCTATATGTACGCAGATCGCGATACCCTGGGTCTTTCGTCATTAACACGGCTTGTTCCGTGTTAAGTTTTGAGGAAAGACAGTTTATTATTGTTGATTTTTAAAGTTTTTATTTCAAGTTTTGTAAGTTTAACTTCCTAGGAAACTTAGTCCTACCTCCTTAGCTTCAAAGGAAGTCAGGGACACATATAGCTTACGCTAAAATTATTAATTAGCTACTTCTTGATTTTACAATAGTTTGGATGCTACTACAGTATTCTTTTTTCTCCTCTTAAAGAATATGTTTTGTTTTTGTTAGAGTCAGATCACCAAACGCACTTTAAATTTTTTTAATGGCCTTTAAAATAGTCGTCAATAATACTTATTTTTTTAATTCGACTCCTTAAACCCTAGACGTAACTATGGTTTGATAAGATATACATACACTTATTTAATTCTTAAATAATACAACAACTATTAGTTTAATAATTTAAAGAAATTTTGGGGTCCTATGGGAAGGCTTAATGTTATTTCAAAGTGTGGGTCTTGGCTAACTGAGAGAGGTTGAATTTTTCTTTTTAAAGTATCTTAACTTGACATAGGGACATAGGACGGATTACTTTTTATGGTTATTATACCCTCAAACCTTCATAAAACATAAACATATTGGGTAACCTAAACAAAATTACTTTACCTACAAAATTAAATAATTGTTGCTAATTTATTTATTTTAAGATGTAATTTCCATATTACAAATTCTTATTCGTTTCAATTTTTATATTTTTAATGTTACCTATCGAAATAGTCATAATCAAAAGTAAAAATAAGTACTATTTAAATTTTGTGAATTGTTTTATTATAATGTGATTTAGTTATCCAGTAAATTACTTCAAAGGAAAAACCTACATGTTCACAATCAAGAACGTGTTTCGGGCTTCGACAGTCGATTTTCTGTTTTAGAAACTCTTTGGTTCTGATTTTAAACTACATGAGACAAAAGTTTATTTTCTTAGATATTAAACTAAGGATTATAGCAAAATGAAACTTTTCCTACCACATCGATTCATATAAATATTATTTTTATCCCAAAAATAAGTAATTTGCAAAGGTGAAAAAAGTTCAAATTGTTTTCGAGATCTGTGTACATTCCTACATACAAGCGAACAGTGTACCTTATTTGTCCTAGAGATACACAATAATTAGATCATGACACACAATAAGACTTTAATAAAAAAGGATTAGTGATTATCTATCTACACACTGAAGTTGGCCACTCAACACATTATTTTCACTGATGACGACAATCAGTTATTAAAAAATGCTTATATATTGATATGTAATTATTATTTACAGACGTATAAAGTTTTAGAAGTAGTCTTCCAATTAAACTATGACAAAACTGTAAAAAATACTTTCCTAGTATTAATACGGAACGTAACCTTATAAATTTACATCTAACTCATGGTTGCTCACTTACAGATCTCTGAGTAAACGGTGAAAACGAAAAACACAAAACCTTTATTTAAAATTATAAAATCATAAAAAGTATTACATTAGATTACCAATTGAGATCGAGTCATAGCCTAAAATATAATCGGCAAATTAGTGCAGAATGAGTGAGATAGATACAGCTTTTTACTGATTTTTATTTAACTACGGGAATAACCTAATAAACTTTAGACAAAATAGTAAATATTCTTTTTGTAATATCCGATTTGTTTCCCATTACAGTTTAATTAACTTTTTATCTTTATATTTTTGTATACATTTGGGCCAAAAACATTATTTTTTTAATAAAAATTTGCCAATGTGTTCAAATATTCCATATTTGATTATTATTTTTTTTACCCACCCAACTATTTAAAAACCCACTCAAAGCGAGCTTCACAGAATCTGTAAATAAAATTATGGGTACAAAAACAATATGACAAAGATATCAGTAACTAACCAATAGAGTACTGTAATAAATTTTACTGAATTATTTTATTCCTATATTTGTGACTAAGAACCTCTCAAAGTCCTGGAACCATTTGTCTTGTCTCCTTCACTATATTTTTTTATAATAATAACCATAACACTGGTGAAAATCAGAGATGCAACGTTGAATTTCTTTAATAATCTAAGTCAAAGGTGGTCAAGGTATAACAATTTGGTATGTCTAGTATGTGTTCAGCAAAGGTAGATTTATAATATGTTGTCTCTGTTTACTTCTAATTTTTGTCAGGTCGAATGAGTTGATGTCGGTTTATAATTCGAATTAATGACGTTTTCAGATTTTATTTAGTGCTGTACAAATTAATCATATTTTATATTTTTCTTTAAATGTTTGGTTAAAACTTCTTTTCTTATCATGATACCTATTAGTTTAGTTTGACAACCATTACTTTTAGCAATACTCAATACTTTTGATTGATTTTTTGTCATACTTTTCTAGGTTCATTGGGAACTTTATTTAACGGTTAGTCAGTGAATTAAATGGGGCAATTGTGTGCTAAAATGGATGATTGCATTTTGCTCGTACGATAAGACCTGCGGGTTGTTTTTTATATATATTTGGAAAGCAAGTTTGTTACTTATTTCTCAGTTGTTAAGTTAAAATAATTTATTTTCGTGGTATAAACTTCTAAAGTAAATTTAATGGCGTCTGAAAGCTATTTCCTTAAGTCGATAGTTGAGCAACTTTACGGTTATCCTCATTTTCAATGCTACAAAATACTCCATCAAACTTAATATCCCCGCCAAAAGATTTGATTCTTTAAAAAATTTAAATATTTATTATCTTAGTTGGCTTTATATGTTTAATTACAAATAATTAATTATGCAGTTAGTGTACAGATATATGGTGCGTTTTCCAGATAAGACCGAGCATAGGCTAAATGAGAGCCATAGGGCAAGAACTTTTATTGTATATAAAATTTTGTATATAACTTTGATTTACTCTTACTTTTCTAAATGATGATTTTTCCATTTATGGTGTAGATTTGGGTTCTTTGAGTTGTCATCTTTAAGAACGGTCATGGTTTCATTAACAGATACGTTGGAATACATGTTCCAAAATAAATGAATAATGCGTTTCCAGGCATATCTAAAAGTTTGGTATTGTCTATGAGGTGGAATGTATTAGAGATTCTTCGATAATTTTCTATGTGTATAATATATTTGATCTTTCAATTAAAACTTTTTCTAACATTTAAATTTGAAATGTTATAGTCCACTACAGCCCTGGTTGAGACATTATTTTGTAGGTTGTTGATTGTCCCTTAAGCATAGAAGGTCTTATCAACTTTTGTTTATATAATTCTTTATCTGGTATGTTGTACTCTTTGTCAAGAAATCTAAAATAAATAAAGACAAGGTAGGGGTCAAGACATGCAACGACCTCTATGCACCATGTGTTCTTTTGCACCTATGACATCACCATTTACTAATACTGTTAATGTTAATGATGACGTCACAGGTGCAAAAGAACATCTGGTGCATAGAGGGCGCTGCGTGTCATGAACCCTACCTTCTCTTTATTTATTTTAGATTCCTTGCTCTTTGTCATAGTATTTCCTTGATATCAATATAAATGTATATTCATAATATATAAAATAACATTTTGTAATAAATAAAAGTCGACTTCTTAGTAATAAATGCCATCCCCTATTCATGCCTTATAATTTAATTCTTAGTAAATTTTGTGTTTTGATATAAGTAACTGAAAAAAAATTTGAAAAACAAATAAGTAATAAAAAAATATTTTCGTTATTTTTATTATAAGTTATATTATTTTTTTATTAAGAGTCATCTTCAACCCTATGCCAGTAGTCGATTGTTGGGCAGTCGGTAATGTTAACTAAACGGCTTTTAATGCAAAACATGGTGTTCAATCCCCTGTTTCGGAAGCCATTTTTGAGCCGATTTTCTTTAAACTTGGTAAGTGTTTAGTTGAATAGTTATATTAGGCCTCTTATACCTCGAAATTTTGAAAACTTAACAAATATTACTAAGGAAAATCGAATTACTTTGCAACATCACAGAGAGTAATATGTGTTAAATTTTCAAAATTTTGAGGTATGAGGATCCAAATATAACTATTTAACTAAACACTTACAAAGTGTAAAGAAAATCGGTTGAAAAAACGGCGTCCGAAACTGGGGAATAAAATACCATGTTTATAATGGTTAACATTGCCGACTGCGCAACAATGGGCTACTGGCTCAGGGGTGAAGACAATGAATTCAGAGTCTTATAAAGAAGAACATGTCACATGTTAAATATTCTGCCTTTTTTTTAATTGGGCATCTCACCACCTGGCTGCGCTGAGCGTTGGCTGTTCCAACTGCTCTACGCGCCCCACGCCCCTCATTTTTGTAATTAATCTGGCATCTCACCACCAGGTTGCGTCGAGAGTTGGCTGTTCCAACGTACGGATACACAAGCTAACTGTTCCAGTTCCACTACAACCCCCCCTCCAGCCACCGCTGCTAAAGCACCAATTCTAAATTGCAGTGTTTCATTGAAAAAATCGTTATTATCGAAAATTGTAATCTTTCATAATATAAATTAGGCTACCACTAGGCCTAAATAAAAATAACTACGGTGTTAATTTAATGTTAGTTCTTAATCGTTATGAAAAATGTGTACAAACATTGCGAAGCAATTTATTTCAAATTAATCACATGAAAAGGTTGGTCTGCGAGAAAGTTGTTTTTTAAATATTGGTTTGGTAAATTTTGACTTTGAGAAAGTAAGTTTAGCTCAAATTTAGTGGTTTGTAAGGGATTGACATCCAAAAAATTCCATTGCCTGCATATCCAGGGAAAATAATATTAAAAATATATCGATCTTAAAAAAGATTTTAAAATAAGCCCTATCCACACTGTCAACGTGAATTAAATTTTATTTGTCAACATTAAAACACAGTAAAAAACTAAACTGACCAAAGTTTTTCAATACTACTGTACGTCAGATGGCTACTGAGGATATTAAATTTTAATTTTAACGATAAACGCAGTACTTTACATAAAGTCATAGCGACATGCGTGGAGTCGAACTTGTAAACTGCTTTTGTGTTGAGGGCGGTGGCCCTCACATCGTTCAGCGGTGGCTATCAAAGACATTTTTTGATGCTGTTAAATACTAATTTTTGCCATTAATTGCTGGGAGAAAGTTTGTGTCTGTTATATGATGAATTATTTTGTGGGTTTTTTCATAGCCGAATATTCGAGACAAGCTTTCAACATTTTTTTTTTAACAGGGCCATTCTTTGAGGTTTTCTGGGCCTTACAAAGGTCGGCTAAAACCTCTCAAAATCTTATGAGAGTTTACATTTTAACTATAGTGGTTTCAAAATCACGACGGTTAATTTTAAATTTTCAAATCTTATTATTGTGTCTAAATTATTATAAATTTTATAACCTTTATAGCCTACCACATACAAAAAAGTTGCAAATTTTTATCATCTAAGTACCCTAAATATCACGAATATGGAGATTTACAGATTGACAGACAAAGGAGATATCGTGGGTGTATCTAGGAAATCATAGCCTACACATTTTAAAAGTATAGGAGTACTGATTTTGCCTTCGGGCCGTTAACTTTATCCTATCTTGGTATTTTATTCATTTTATACATAAAATTTTCATCCCAATTTATTAATTTACTCTATTATATAAGTGTGTTCGTTTTGAGTTATTTAAAAATTTTGGGCGGAGTTCCGCACTATGCGTCTACAGAAAAGGCTGATAACATGGGTAGGATAGCAAAAAACCTGACTAAAATTACATTTGAAACAATTAAAAATTATTGTTGCATGACCTTTTGATTCATATTCTAGAGTACATCCTGGTTCTAACGTCCACGATGGCCACACTAACGACATTGTATAATGTTAAAAATCAGTTATAATGAAAACTTGAAGGGTTACTATTAATTAATTATATAATTTACAGTTACCTTTTATAAATTCATTCTTAATTTATTTTTTTATTTTTTTATTTAATTTATTTTGAGTTAGCAATTTCATAGAACTGTTACAAATGAATGTACAGGATAACAAATGTTTTCATAATTTTTATTCAATTTGATTTTATATCTATGCGGAAATGAAATTTATTGAAGAGAAAGTAAATTACAAACTGGATTATACTAATAATATAATATTAAAACAGCTCGATATCAATTTTTGCCAATGACCCCAAAGAAGTCTGTGGCAAAAATAAGTAGACTCCTCGCTCTGCAATCTAGTGCCTTTAATGTAGTTTAGAATTGAAAGTTTTGCAAGATGTCGTGTTTATTACTGTTGACTAGCCTACATATTTTACGAGTACAGTATAGGTTTAAAACGTAATTTTCAGTTTTAAAATATTTATAATTACATTATTTATTTATTAAAAATAATATGTCTTGTTTAGAAAAAACAAGCATCATAGAATACTTCAGCATTGCTGGACGAAATACTCGAAATACACGTAACAGACACCTAAATAATTAGCATAAACATATACAGGACAAATGCATAAAACCACTCCGCTTCGTCAGGGATATAACGGGAAAAATAATTTCCCAAAACGAGGACTATTCGGTGAGGTGAGGGCTTAACGTCGTCTGGAAGAAACATTAAGTCCTCACCGGAAGTACTCACGAACGAGCAGCTAACGTTCTCCGTATGTTTCAATGAGGGCTTATATATGATGAGCTGAGGGCTTAACGTCGTCTGGAAGAAACGTTAAGTCCTCATTGGAAGTACTCACGAATGAGGACCTAACGTTCTCCGTATGCTCAAATGAGGGCTTAACGTCGTCCCTATAAAGCTATATATATATATATATATATATATGTCCGTGAACACGATAACTTTTGAACGGAACCTCCGATTTTTATGAAATTTGGTACAGGGGTGTAAGCCAGCATCTACTAGATTGAGTTCGCGAACCAGAATGATCGGACCATGGGAACGGGGTTTTATGGGGTTTCAAATGGGTAAAAAATGGGTTTTTGGCTTTTTTTACTTTTATTTTTAAAATTCAACAATTTTAACTTAAACCATTTAAAAGAGCTTAAAAAAACAAACAACCTAGTATTTTGAATTTTTTACCTAGCTTAAATAGTTAGAGAGAAAATCCAAAAACTGTTTTTCCATGTTATTCTTATGGGAAATCAAGAAAACCTTCTATCTTGCTTATTTATTGACATATCTTGATAAAATTTGGTAAGTACATTCATTCGGAAGTATTTAACTTATATTTGCTTAGAAATCCCATATGGCGGCAAATCTACGTGCTCACCCCTATGGGGTTTATGGGGAAAATAAAAAGCACCATAACCTGATAAAATTTGGTATGTACATTCACTAGGTAGGGTTTATCTTATATTTACCAACAAAACCCATATGGCGGCAAACCTACATACTCTCATCCCCATGGGTTTTATGGGGAAATAGAAAATATACCAAAATTCCATTGGAAATTCGCTGAGTACGCAGGTCTGCTGCGACGGGGGTATTGAATGTTACCATGTGTCCTTCATTTGAAGTGATAGAAAATTAATTAAACAAATTATCCACTCGAATAACAAATAAAAAACAATGCATATTAACACCATTTTTAAACCATGTTAAAACATTTTTGTTAGGTTTATTGAAAAATTTATCCACGTCATATGAACCGCCATACCATTATGGTGAACATAGTCAAGTTTCATGCTGCCAATCCGATGCAAGATTATCGAAATTACGTGTTTCAGAGACACATATAATTAACGTTGTTCTTATGGGACTCAAAATCAAGATGGCGGAGGTACTGCAGACTCTTAAGTATTGACAACAATGTGACTGGACTATACTATAATGCATTTTTATTACGTTTTTTAAAACAAATACGAACTTACTTTAAAGTTATTCACACTATTGACAGCCGTTGCTAATAGATTCGTCCAGGGTTATAAATGATGGTGCCACCAACAATGGAGGGACAGATTCATCAGGAGCCACAGATGGCGAGATATGTCATGTTGGCCGCTTGTCACTAATGTGCGGCTCTGCGTATGGCAGATGTGTGATGTTCGCTGCTTATCACTAATGCTCAGCTCCGCGCCTGTTCTGTGACCGGAGAGAGGTGCGATCCCGAGCGTTGTGTAACAGGTCACCCCGAGTGCCCGCAGCTATGGCTGATATATCTGCTCCTTTGAACTACTCCGCCGAAGCGGAATTCGTCTGCATAATTTATTTGAAAGCCTCTTTATCGCTTGCTTGTGGGCTATATTTTTTGCTAAACGCAGTTAATGCGATCTCTTGTAACTTGTTATTTAGTACATGAGTTATCTCTGATCTTTTATTGAAGGTATCGTTTTGATGGTCAGTTCAATACTGAATGTTAAGTTGCAGTATTAACCTAAGTTCACTAAACCTAAAACATTATATAGAGTTATTTGAATAGGAAATAAAATTATTAACTTAGATTAAATTTAGTAAGATACTATAACTACGGCATTGCGTTATCAAAATCAATTATGTAGGCTAACTGTTCTAAGTTAGTATTTTCCTTCTCTATTTTGTTAATTAAAACCACTTAATTAAACCCTCTCTGTTACAATCATTGGGTAGTATTTTTTTATTTCGAACATCGTTACCAAATTAAAAATTATAATCTTAAGTGCAATTGAGAAAAAGTACCCGAATAGGGATTAAAATGTACTAAAAGTAACTGCTACAAATGTCACACTAAAAAATATCGTTTATTTATTTATTTATTTTTACTTTATATTTAATATTATTTATTGTTACTTTACTTCGTTTTCAAAAATTCTGTACAAATTCTTTGTTTAACAATTATCCTAACGAAATATATTTGGCAATTGAGGTGCTTGAAAATTTTTGTTTACTAAATTTCAGTGTAACCGGCCGTTAAGTCTCCCAGCCTAGCTGTGGACGACCCATCAGTTTGTGGTTCTGAAAGGCTATACTTTGGTGATAAAGACACTGACTCTCTGTATGTTTATTTTCCCCCCTTTGGATGTCAGTAAGACTTAAAAAAATACATTTTGTCATTTCTGGTGTTAAAAAGTAAATTCATTTCAGAGGTTAAAGATTTTTGTTATCTTACAAGTGACAAGTAACAAGAGTAAAACTTGAAAAAAATGCAAACATTAAGATAGTACGCGAAGGGTTTATTTGATTTAAAATTTGCTTCCAAAATCCAATATCACAAAAATAAAAAAATTATCAATTAATTTTTAAAAAATCATCGATAGTCTATTTGTATTTGATTGGTCCTTGTTTTTGATTTTTCTTAATGATTGTTACAATGTTAAGATTTATGCTTTTGCTAATGACATTGGATTTTTTATGCAAATAAAAGAGTTCATTTCATACATTATGGGAAGAAATAGGCAATGATCTCTGTGTTTTGTGAAAGTGGTGTAATACTTATAAAATGAAGGTAAACGTCAGAAAAACTAAATATGTTAATTTTGATCACAGAGGTTTTGATTTCCAATTCCCTCGGGTTTATCAAGAATCTAATTGTGCAGTAAGGCACTGCAATTACTGTTCAACAATTGAAAAGGTAGGAAATTATAAGTACTTAGGTCTCGTTTTAGATAAAAAATTTGAATTAAATTTAATTAGAAAATTAAATTGGGAATTGCACGGAAATACACTTCAAAATGTTTTGAACAGCTTTGTTGGAAAATTTTATTTTTAAGA
The DNA here is from genome assembly GCA_030545055.2 of Neoaliturus tenellus. Taxonomy (NCBI): domain Eukaryota; kingdom Metazoa; phylum Arthropoda; class Insecta; order Hemiptera; family Cicadellidae; genus Neoaliturus; species Neoaliturus tenellus. The sequence goes on along the minus strand of CM061532.1, from coordinate 148,505,369 downwards.
AATTTTTGTGATACAAATTTTATTTAAGAAACTAGCTTATGTAAAGACCAGCAATTTACCATAGTTACCATAATTAATATTATATTAATTAATCCGGCCTCACTTTGATCAAGTAGCAATATCACCTCAGCGGACCGTATTGACATATTGATTCTTCAGAGCCCCTTTCTTTATTTTAAAGCCTCACAGAGAGCTCGGTGGGCACTCTAAGCCAAATGGGCATTGCTGGCCCGATCGCTTCCGCCGGAACGCCTACGTGCTTCGCAGCCGGCAAAATACAGACCTCAGTGGCAATAAGATGACTAGCCATTGCCGTTACACAATGTTGACCAGTCATTCATGCTTTGCCCAATCGCTGTTTGGGGAAAGTGATCAAACGGCGCTTACTATGACGCTTCCTGCAACCATCATTCTTGGCTCCCTCGAAGGTGCATATTAGAACAGACGGTTGCGAGACGCGGAGTACAATTAAGGCCCGATTCCACAGAGTTAGATAATTCCAATCAAAAGTCTAAAATTACATTCACTATCCTCATTCTCTCCTTTCACCAACAGAAATACATCTCGGTGTTTTGTTTATTGCCCGTGACAAAGTTGTGAGAAATCAAATAGGACTTGGTTAGTAAAAGCAATGAATATGGTAGTTAAAATAATTTAACTCTATTGCTTATCACTATATTGTTTCAAAATATTTGAAAGGTGCTTTTGTGTCTTAAATTTTTTTAAGACTTAACATAATTTTTTGCTATGGCATTTTTTACGCTGTAACATGGAGAAAAAAAAAACAAGCTCTTGGATGAATTTTGAAATAAAACTGAAAGTTTCAAATCAAATATCAGTTGAAGAACCCTTAAATGAATTGCGGATCTTACAAGGTCAATACGGAACAGTATCTGGATCGTGATAAATATTGTCAGGATTGTTTACTGTGCTTTAAATTCACAGTAAATATGGATCATACATCAATATTTGACTTTACACCCTCAATCCGTATTGTGATCCAGGATCACGGTCCAAATATTGCGATCCGTATTGAGCTTGTAAGATCCACCAATACTCGTGTGGCTTAATTTCATAACTGATGGTTGTGTACATAATGAAAGTCAAATTATTCAGTATTTTTATTGAATCCACTTATAAGGTTATGGACAAAATAATCAAATTGTCATACACATTGCAAAGTGATGCCACTCAAGTAGCCTACGACGGTATATTCCAGGTAGAAGGACCCAGACACGTTGCTTTGCAGTCCAAGACTAACAACCACTTGACTGCGTCTAAACCGCACAATTTTCCTATATTACAATAATCAAGAGTTACCGTTTACCTCACCGCGGGTTGTTTGCCTTCTTTAGTTTGTTCTTGCGGTACATTCTCACTTGCGTTTTCCTTCAGTTGATTTGTTCCCTTGTAATGTATTTACACAAACTAGTCTTGTGTTCCGGTGCCAATTTTTCACAAAGTGTAATTAGAGTACCTGTGTAAGAGTTATGTAAATTATTGATTTGGGCAGAAATTCATAACATTAAAATCATTATGTGTGTAATAAAATAGAGTAAAAGCTATAACTAAAACTATGTAAACGTTATGGGTCAACCCTTGTAGCCTCTGGGTCTTGTCATCATTATTTAGATTGACCTTCACCCGCCTGTAATATTACTTTCGTTTTAGTCTATATGTAGTATTTGAAAATACACAAGTCTTTCAATGAGGAGTTCATAAAGTCTTAAAACGTTTTTTGGAGAAATTAATCCAAGTTTGAATAAGAAAATAACACCTTACACTTTGAATATATGTCTTTACGAGTGTTTCCAAACACACTTCTGTAGATTCCCGAACACAATTACAAATCCAGGCCGGATTCACCGGCTGTCGGCGCCGCGGTGTTTACGGGCTATGCAGGCCGTGCAGAACGGAGCCAGTAGACCGTGGTGATGTGCAACAGCCAATCTCTGGCCATCAGCGGCAATTGAGATATCGACCGTAATGGGGCAAGTGACATTACGGCTGAGTGGCGGTCTGGCCGCGAGTCCCACAACTGCAACGCCACAATGAATACCAATAATTCCACCGGGTGTTTATAAAAGAACTCAGGGGTTTTAAAAATGCATATGTTATATTAAGTTATCCATGGCAAAATTTAGTTAATTACTCTCAAACGAGTAGCTCATAAAGTTTTACTCAAACCAAATTTTTTTTTAATTTGGGAGCACTGCAGTTTTTGAAAATACGTAGGTGAGGTCAATGCCATATTCCAAAAGGCTCAATTGCTACACATGCTCTAAATTGATTTTATGTTTGAAAAATTTGTACTTTGGTCTCTAAAAGCACAAATAATTATTTCCACTCGAAAAATCTCACAACTTTGTTTTATATTCCACACGCATCTTCAGTAAGTATTTGAACTATTAGCAATAACATTTGATGGACATTTGCCAGATGTGAGCATGAGGGCCGACCACAGGAATGCACGCACAATCAGGAGGCATTCACACCAGACTCACTTTCTGGCAATTAGTCTGTCTGTGAGCGTTTCACTGGTCTCTACTTAGCCATGTTTTGCATTTCAAAACTGTTTTGTTACAGTAAACCACCACTAAAACCAGAATAGACCCACTACAAAGACACTTGTGGAGTTACGAGTAGTAACAGAAAAAGTGCTGCAAACCTAGCGGTTAATTTGAACTAAAATGGTTTTACAATTTGAATTCGGAAGTAGGAAGTAGCTGCTCCATTTCTATTCTTCTCTTCGCAGCATTTGCAATAATCATAAAATTCAAACACATCTACTGCACTCACTTAATGACAAACATAAAAAAAAAATTAAAATATAAAAAAACCATTAAAATTATTTGAAGAAAACTTTCGTGAAATTAACAAACCAATACGAAAAAATATTGTTATTTACATTTTTCATATTTTTATTATTTTTTGTGACGTAAGTTCCTTAAAATATTGTATATAAAAAGTAAAAAAAAACTCTAATAATTATTTAACTACTATCATTTACTTAAAATAAATTTTGCAGCGTTCAGTATATCATGAACTTGAGTTATGAACCAATATTATGAACACTGAATCATTTACTATGGATATTTATTTTTTATGTATTTAACTCGAAGACTTTTTTTTATGTGTCGGAATTAATACGTATAAGTACAGAGTAAATAAAATGATTCATACTTTTAATGTAGTGCATTATTTCTGTTTAAATTTTCTGCTTTCACATTTTTGTACCTAACCAAGTTAATTAATTCGTAGAACCAAATTTTATTTACAATTTTATTTTTCGAACATTTTAAAATAACCACAATGTAGAGTATACTAAATTTAATCCCAACATTATGTAGGGTTTTGTAAATCAAGCAATTTCCATTTAGTTATAAGAATTTTTTTAACCAGTGACACTTTTATTCTGTTAATCAATATGTAGAAAAATGTCCACTAAACTATTTGAAACTCTTGTCAGACCATGTTGTCGCCTACATTTAATCGATTATAAATACTCTTCAAATTAATTTAAATTTAACCAGCATGAAAACTACTCCTTATTTAGTTGTGCTTCTTTAAATACATTGGTAAAGAATATACAAAACAGAGTATGCATAAAAATAAGAGAGTAATAAATAATTTAAGAATAAAAAATTTAAACAAGTTACAAGAGCTTTTTAATAAATTGATATATGGATAATTAGTGATTACCAGATTCATGAACAGTTGTAAAATAGTATAAGCCGTTACTACAAATTATTAGCCTAGAAACATTTGCTATTTTCTTTAGCATACAGTAGCATAAATAAAAAAGTGTTAAACTGTATCCATCTTTTAAAAATACTTTTCTCATTTGGTAAAAAATGTGTAAGTGTATATAATAGCTTTGCACTTAACTTGATGCAACACATCAAACATTTATTAAAATAAATGTTTAAACATTAAACATTTGCAAAAAATAAGCAAAAATCAACCATTTATTCTTAATGTCGTATGTATCCAATCTTTTATTCTCTGGGTGCAAAATTGTTACACAAGTTAACTCCCACTCTATCTTGAAACGAGTTGTACGATTTCAACGTTTATGCAAAAGGAATAGAATATTACCCAAATGATAAGGACGTCCAAGATGTTGGGCGTACGATAAAAAGCAATGGTTTCACATATTGTGCCCACGCCGCTAGAGGTTGCCGTCTTGATCTTATCTTTATATTCCGGCGTATTGAGCAAAGTTAATTTTGCAACTTTCTATTGGAGGAACCAGAGAAGGATTGGAAATACTAAATAGTTTTTTTTTCCAAATGGAATATAGTTTCAAATGTAGCATTTGCGGGTAGCTTTCAATAAAAGCTTAAAAACTTCAAAATTTACCTTTCATCTTAATAAACATTCCACACATTTTGTTATATTTTTAGGTTTTAAAGCTAACCTTCGAATATGATGGTTGCCGGTTCAATCTTGAGAAAATTTAGAAGCTTTTAGATTTTTTGAAACTAGTTCCCGCTGTTTTCGATCATTAAGCTAGTAATTTCTGACCCTAACAAATAAATCAGCTGGTCTTTGTCAGATACAAAACTACTTAATCTGATCCATCACACTCATCACAGCCATTACTCAGTCACATTCACCTTCAAATACTGGATACAAAGTTTATTATTGTTGAAGTAATGTAGGTACATGTAATAATGTATTTCAAACGTATGAATGAATGTAACTTAATCCTAGTTAAGAAATGTCCACATTATTATACCCTAAAACTGTTATTATTAAGACATTTAAAACTGCACTATGTGTATAGTACGTTATATCTGCACACTACAGTATTACAGTATAAGTAATTTTACATTTCCAATTCAATTATTATTACAACCGAATATTGAGGAAACAATCACATTCAAACAACGATATGGAGTGTTTGTTAAGATGAAAGGTAAATTTTGAAGTTTTTAAGCTTTTATTGTAAAACAAAATATTCATATCATTGACTTCAATATAATACTCAAACCTACATATAATCAAATGCCACGAATAGACATTATATTTATAAGTCAAAACAGAGTTTGAATTATTAACTAAAATAGTCCCTTAGAAACAGTAGTTTTATGTATTTTTGATTATTGGAGTGTTTATGTTGTTTTATTTTTTTATATTTTTTTTATTATTGATTAATTTCTACTTAAGTCTTGCAGATTCGTGAAGGATATTAATTTTATGAAACCACTTGGCTTATTAGGATTTTAAATTAAGTCTTAGTGTTTTCTTTTCTGTGCGACAAACATTGCTCTTTAAGAACACTTTTCTTCTCTTTATTTTTATCTGTTCTAGTAGAATACATTTCTAAGCACAATACTAGTACAAACACCCACTATCGTGTATATACTTTGATCAGAAATTGACTATTCCAAGAGAACACTTGCTGTCGATAGGGTATTGGGAAACTGTTGAATATTGCATAAAATGTCTGATTTCAAAACCTGTCAGTGCAAATCACCTTAACTTCTCTTATAAAAATTCCAGTGTTGAGAAAAGTCGAACCTCTCACTGAATAGATTATCGGTGTCGAGGCTTGAACCCACGACCGCAACGCAACCGGTCACACGGGGAGAAGGGTGAACACCTTTTTTGTGGAATACCTAAAGAGATTTGTGCGGAATACCTAAAGAGAGAAACCAGGAGACGAATGGATTCTTCTTCTTTTAACTACAGTTAAATATGTGTATAAAAAATTGCCACTTTGAATAAGAAAAGTATAGGTTTAATGTAATAAGATATTGCCTAATTAATGTTTAAATAACTTCTTGATTAAGCATTATACGTGCTGGTACTGATGATGACCGGTGTAACTGGTCGAAATCGATTGCCATTATAAGATCTTTTATATATATTTACCGTCTTGTAAACAATTACAGTATAAGTGTAAATATATCGAGTAGTGTTGGAAGACTTTTTATTATTTCAACCTGAATAATTAATGTTTAAGATAATATTTTAAATAGATATTGAAAATTTGTTTATTTGTTTGAAGAAACACCAAAACATGGGAAATTTCACTATTTTAGAACAAAACACATAACATTTAATCCAATTTATGAAGATATGTATTTCTATCGGTTACAGAACATATAAAGTTTATATATTTGTTAAATTGTAAAGAAATACGTTATTGCAAACCATATAATTAACAGTAATCTGTATTAAGTTTTTATCGTATATAAAGCAAAATATAAACCTGAAAAATTCCACTATTTAGGACTAATACCAATAAAATTTAATCCAAACGATAAAAAATATGTATTTTTACCGTCTCTCGTGTTCGTAAAAAATTAAGTTATTTTAAGTCATACCAATAGTTATTTTAAGTCATAGTTTTTAGTTTGTACAAAGCGAAATATAGATCTAAAAATAAGTACTGTAGTAATCAAGATAAATTAGCGCTGACATTATCTTACAATACATTCTAGTACTAATACTAGGTAAGTTTATACTGTTATGAAGGTATAAAAAGTAAACGAACAGTAATGTTAAGCAGACCTTTTGAAACAACTGTGAAGAGGTATAGTTGGTTGTTTGTGGAAATTTAATAGCTTTATTACCATGACACTATATAAAAACTGAATTAAAACCAACGAGCAAGGCTCGGTTAACCTGGTACAAAAAAAAATAAACCTATGAAAAAATCCTAAGATACAAACTGTTAAACCGGTATTCGGAATAACCATTTCTTGATAACTCTCTCTACCTTAGACGAAAATCGTCTTGTAACTTTTTTACAATACTTTAACAAAAAACCAATTCGGTTTCACTGGTTAGCAAAAAAAAAAAAAAAAAAAAAAAAAAAAAAAAAACATGTATGTATTTAATGTCATTAAATAATGAAGCAACCCCTCTCAATTTTATCTTTAATTTAATTCACCATATGTTTTAAATATCTATGTTTGGCTCTTCGAACTATTTGCTTACCTCCACAATGTAAATGGACTGAATAGTAAATTTGGAACAATTTTAAAATACAAACATTCTTCGACCTCAAACTGCAGCTGTAACTTTACTCATTTCATATATATTTATATATATATATATATATTCTTTGTTATTTCGTTACCAAAATAGCAACCCATAAGACCAATGTTAAAAAATACGATTTTTAAGCTTAAATATAGACCAAATTCGATTTTTCCTGGGATTGAGGCTGTTTCTAAACTTATTTTTGGGCCAAAACACTCTTAAATGCAAAGTTTAAACAAAATCTAACCGCTAGATTTCAAAATCGTGGAACACACATCCCTTCAGACATTGCTCTTATTATAGTATAGGATTAATAATGTTAATATTGCCAATCTTCTTTCTAATACAACAGACGATAGTAGGCCTACCTCGCGGATGTGACTGACCAAACAAGTTGTTGTACTCAGATGTTTTAATAGAAAATGTAGTTCTTGTGTAAATTGAAAGTTATGCCAATTCGCAAATTAAAGTGTATACAGATTTCATGTAGAAACACATTTAAATACTTTAATACATTGTTACAAAACAAAATAAGGATGTCTATCTTTCCCAGCCGTACTCTGCCTGTAAAAGCAACCAACCTGCAAAACGTCTAGAACAAAACTAGATAATCTCCGAGTTCAGAGAATGTTACAGAGTCGAATTTCTTCCCGTTTCCACAAAATGAACAGGTTAACTACTAGAATAGAACTACTGTATGAAAATAGTAAAGTGAACAAACCAGCTTCTGGTCGCTAGAAGTTAGTTACATAAGGTCGCGGTGGGGTCGCTGCGCTGCACTCGCTGTTTTTGCCGGGAATGTTACCCAAGCAATTACAAGTCTAGCGATCCAAGCGAACACTGTTATTATTACTTCTGGAGAAAGCAAAATTGCCTGGCTTTGGATTTTACATTCTGTGTATAATTTAATTCACGCCACGGTCAAAAGTTTAATTAATTAATTGGTATGGCAAAGAAAGCTTGAATGGCTTGAAATATTGTAATTAATTCTTTGGAATTAGAGGGTGTACAAGGTTCCATCTTGGGTGCGGCATATTTCGTGATGACGATTTCAATAACGTATATTTCATAACCTCTCACTCCTCAATTGCCTAATTATTCTTGCTTGTTTATTTAGTTACAATATACTGTTTAATTTGTAATGATTGGAAAAGTTTCACACCTTTCACTACATTCTTTTTTAATTTCCGTTTTTTAGAAACCTTAAACGTTCTAAAATATAAAATCTATAATAATTCAAGGGTTGAACAATGAACTAAATAATGTGGAATGTTTAAAAACTATGGTTTAAATCCAAAATAAAGTCATGAGGGAGTGAGAAAGTATTTGACAGAATTGCACTTACTCTGAAAGAAACACCAAAATCTGCAATAGTTTATCACTCTATTAACCCACTGCCTCCAGCAAGTTTTATTTCGCAATAGTTTATTATTATTATTTTTTTTTTAGTATGCTTTGCTTCTTGATCTTCGCTACGGTATCGTCATGATATCACGGTATGATTAGTGGAACTTTATGTAAGAAGGCGTTTATTTTATACTTTAGATACTTTACTTGAAGCACCAACACTTTCTGTGGTGCGTAATGTAAGGTAAGTGTGACTGTAGGGTGAGTGTGATAATTATGATGGATCAGATAGGCTACATTACAGCAGATATATTTTGCCAAAATAAATATTTAACTTGGAGTACACATGGTATAAAATTTCTGCTTTTTTCCTCTAGCAATTACTTCTTCTTCTTAGCTTAAGCCAGTTTGAAAGTTGGTCGGCCACCGAACCCGTGTCGGCGACAGGAAGGAGAGACTGAGGTTATGTTAGGTTGGCGTGAACACCCATCATTAGAGTGTTTGCGTGCAGCGCGGTGTGAATCTACAGTTCCAGCCTCCCTTTCGGTTATTGTCCTAGTCACCGTGCATTCTGTTTGTTTATGGCTTTCCTGTCAAGTCTTAACTAGTGAACAACATACCATGATACAATTATTACAAGGCTGTTGCGATGCAGATTAAATAACAAGCTATATCATTAGTAAGTTTGGATTATTGAGATTAAGTGAATGTTATATTGGAAAGAAATGCTCGTTTAAAACTTAGAGTAAATTATGTGCAATACTTTAATTATTAAATTAACCAATTGTTATAATCTCTATTATCTATCAACTAGTTTGTAAATACACTCTAAGAAACACTTTTACCAAGCTTGTAAAATATTAAATTTGTACCAAAATTTAAATTTAGTAACTTTCTATTACATAATACAATATGTGTAGAGGGTATTTTTACCATCTTACTTGAAAAATTAAGTTTTTAAATAAACAAATATTACATAATACCAGCTCGCTTATAAAATTATGTACTTAGGACCTAAATTTGTCTCAACTCAATCGAAAATTAAATCTCAACTGGTGTTACAGAGTGCTAAAAAACCGAGTACTTTGTATCACCGAGTGAAATTGCAGCTCAGGTGGCAACTATGCGACTTGATTGGCAAAAACATAGTTGGAAGTAGGCCTACGTATTGTATAGAAGAAGTAATGAAAAATAATAAAATCTATCTATTTAGACCATGAAGCTTGGCTGCAACCTAATGTAAAGATCCGTCCGTATTGAGAAAAAACACCCAATAAAGATGCATTATCTAACAAACTATCAAACGCAACTTCGTACACAAATTAGAGCCGGTTAAAACGTTTATACGGTTAGATTTTAATACCCGGATGGCCCGAAGATAATTTTAGTAATAATCTTCTTAAGGTAGTGACCGGTTCTTCTCTTTAAATAACAGACTGAATGTTCCAAGATACGAAAGTGAAAGTAGTCTCAGCCACCGTTCCGTTCTCGGTGGCTGTAAAGATACTGTTGGATTCGGTTCTTTGTAATAATGGAATCGTAGGAAGTAATATGGAAATTTACTGCAGATTGATATTATTCCTTGTGATTTCACTCCAATAAAGTGTAAGCTTTGTATGACTTTGTTTTGGATCAAACCTTAGGATCGACTTTAAAGGTTGAATTTATGATACAGATTCAACGAATTGAGGTTTTCTTTACCTTCTCTATCATGTGGCATTTATGATTCATACTTTTATTTTCTAAGCTGACAATACAATTTAATGTAAAACTTATAAACGGTTTAGGTATAATAACATGGGTTTTCTTTATGTACTGATTTATGGTTATTTTGTTGAACGGATTTGTCATATTTGAAGTTTTCCGTAATTAAAATAGCAAACTACGGAATTACATTCCTTTTCCTAACTAATTAAGTTACTCTCATTCAAAATATATATTGTTGAATAGTATTGAATAGTCTTGAATAGTAACATGTTCTTAATTTCCCTATCTATTTCATTTGAGTATTTAGGAGCATTAGTAGACAATGAAAACGAATAGTCCAGTAAATTTGTATTCAAAAACACTATTAGCAGGAAAGTTGTGGGGCGATTTTTTCCATTTATAATGTATTTTTGGGGTGCTGAATCCGAATCTAAGGTTTGGTAATAAAGTTTGCTGACGAAAAATTAACAAAAATGAGAAAAATAAAAAACATTTGTAATTTTTAGACGTTTTTGGCCTACAACTCAGAAATTATCAGTTTTTCGCAAATAGCATGTATTGTTAAAATTAAAGTACACAAAATTTGCTACAAAATGGACCCCTTATGTATTATACTCCGATGGACCGTTTAGGCACATGAGATATTTAAATTTTTTGTTACTTAGTATAACAATAATCGTATGGCTTTTAGTGATAAGGTCAGCAATTAACTAAGAGTTTTCTTGCCTGAAAGGCCAATATTTTTTTATACAGGTTTGCTGCAATGGGGTGTTTTTCAAAATGTGAGTTAGTCAATAGTTGGTGAAAGTAAACATAAATTGTATCAAGATCTAGCACGTTCTACTTTTCTTCTAAATCCCATGGGGGTGAGTATGTAGGTTTTCCACAATATGGGTTTTGTAAACAAGTATAAGCTAACCCCTATCTAGATAATTTACATTCCAAATTTAATTATGTTATGTCAATAAATAAGCAATTCATTTGCTTGATTTCCCATAAGAATAATAACAATGGAAACGCAATTTTGGATTCAGTTAGCTAAGTAAAAAATTAAAAATACAAAATTGTTTCTTTTTGGAGCTCTTTTAGTGATGTTAGTTAAAATTTATGAATTTAAAAATTGAGGTCGAAAATGGCAAAAACCAATTTTGACCCTTTTAAAACCCCATGAAACCCTGTTAACATAATCCGATCATTATGGTTTTCAAATTCATAAAACTAGACCTGGTTTTACATTTTTATACAAAATTTCATCAAAATTAGATATCCTGGACTTATTTCTATAATGGTTACTAACGTAATAGTACATTACCTGTAGGGGAATTCGCCAAAAATACGCCAAGTTTTAATTATCTCTGCAGCGTAAACGGTTCATCGAAGGATAATACATAAGGGAACCATTTTTTTTTTTTTTGCAAATTATTGTGTACATACTGTACTTTTATTTTTTTTAATACAAGCTATTTACGAAAAGTTTATAATTGCTGAGTTATAGGCCAAAAACGACAAATACTACAATTTTTAAATTTTTGTCATTTTTCAATGTTAAGTCAGGAAATTTGGTTAGCAAACCTCAGATTCGGATTCAGCACCCCAAAATATATGAAAACTTGAATCAAAACTACCCCACAACTTCCTGAGTACAAACATCAAATAACTGAATTATAATATAATGTACTAAAAACAAATGAGAAAGTTTTGTCGTGCCTAGGTCCTTGTGCTTAGGTAGATATACAATAGGTACAAATTTATTACTACAGTATATCATTTCGATTAATAGAGGATCCATTTAATAAATATCAAGATACAAAAGTTATTGCACAATTGCTTACTATATTTCCTTCGTTGTCAAACAAAATCCAAAGTCTTCTTAAAGAAATTCACCTGTACCGTACTTAAAATTGTCTGGTAACCGAAATAAATATTTAATGTGATTGGAGTTCTCTCTAGATAGTTTCACTATGTACTACTTAATACATTTATCTTTAATACCGTTATTGAAATGGCGAACTAAATAAATAGGTAGTTTAAGCTAAGTATGAATGGGAGATGAGTGTAGGATGATTGTGGCGCGATCTGGTACTGTAGTCCTGTTACTGACTAAGACCGACATTCTCCTTAGACATGACTGTTAATTAATAGCCCAACAGATAATAGTACCTAGAGACCTACAGTTTAACGGTAGGTATCTATGGTAATTATGAGTATGATCTTTATGGATGAACTAGTATTGATCCCCACTATATTAATCCCCGGACGTTAATCCCCACTAGGGAGTATCGCATCCACAAGCCATCGCTCATAACTATCCACAGTTTGTGACCTCCAAGTAGTTGGATTACAGGATGACGCCACCGTACAAATTTAGCTGCAAGTAAAACTGTTTATTTTTATTGTATTTATGGCATTCCCTTAATATAGTTTTTTTTCTTATTGCAATTGTTTCTTTGAAAGCAATTATTGAAATTAATTATTTAATTGCAGAACTCCTACTTTTTTACAGTACTCAAACTATGAGATTTCTTGACAGCTCCATCGAGCTTGGTGTATCGTTTTAATAGAAAATGAAGATGTCCAATCCAAGGGATGTCCAAGAAAGATTTTTTTTTTTTTTTTTTTTTTTTTTTTTTTTTTTTTTTTGAGGGAGAGGCAGGGAAAATGCATTACGCACACAGGTGGCCAGCCTGTAGTGTGGGACTCCCCTAAAAAACGGGTTTACCCACTAAAAAACCTCCTCTACTCTTTAGGATTCTAACCTGGAATTGTTTATCACATTACGTCAGGCTAGGCCTAAATTTGGCTTACGCCCATGGGGCTCGCTCCTTATCCAGCTGTTCGGTCAAGGGATCTGGGCCACTTCGTGGTCCAAATCGGTTTTCTTTTCCAGGAGGATACCCCGGACGAACTGTGACAAACAATCCCAGTTGCCCTCATCCTCCATAATCTTTTGGCAGACCGTGTCCACCGAAAAAACACCGAGTTTTCTTGTGGCCTCCAGGCGGGGCCTTTCCCAACGCGAACAGCGGAAGAAGGTGTGTTCCGCGTCATCGGGAACGCCCGGGCAGTAGATGCAATCCGGTGAACCGGTCTTGCCCATCCGGTTCAGGTACGACTTGAAGTAGCCGTGACCTGTCAGGAACTGCGTGAGGTAGTAGTCCACCTCGCCATGCCGCCTTTCCACCCATGGTTGGACCTGCTCGATGAGTCGCGCAGTCCATCGTCCTCGGGTGTCGTGCTCCCAGCTGTGTTGCCACTGCTGGAAGGTTCGGGAGCGCTCTTCTGTTCTTGCCGTGTCCTTGCCGATCTCGCCTTGTCTCTGGTAAATCGCTTTCCTCTCCCCTGCCAAGAGCTTGACCGGGATGACTCCGGCGACCACCAGGACGGCAGGCTCGGACACTGTCCGGTAGGCGGAACACACCCGGAGCGCAGCTTGACGCTGAACCCGGGCGAGTCGCAACCTGTAGCACTCCTTATCTAGAGCGCCTGCCCACACCTCTGCCCCGTAAAGGAGCACGGACTGGACCGCGGACATCAACAGACGTCTTCTGCTGGATCGGGGACCCCCGACATTGGCCATCAGCCTACTAAGGTAAGTGACTACCTTAGCGGCCTTGTCCGCCGTACGAAAGATCTGATCCCTCCAGCTTAACTTGGTGTCCACCATAACCCCGAGGTATTTGGCGGCACGAGTTGATGTGACCACCTCCCTTCCCACTCGGAGTGGGACGACGGTGTCGATCCTCTTCTTCGTGAGGATCACAATCTCCGTCTTACTGAGAGCAAGCGAGAGACCGTGATCGGACATCCAGTTGTTGACCACCCGCATAACTCGGTTCAACTTCAGTTGGGCCAGCTCAACGTTGCGTGCAGCAATGAGAGCTGCAACGTCATCGGCGTACCCAACCAAAGTGGTTTCCTCAGGCATCTCGGACCTCAGGAGGCTGTCATAGGCAACGTTCCAGAGATCCGGGCCGAGTATTGAACCTTGTGCGGCACCAGAAGTGACTTCCATCGTCCGTGTTCCGTCCCTCGTGTCATAAATCAGGCTTCGAGAGCGTAGATAATCCTCGATGAGCCGCAACAGGTATGCAGGAATACGAAAGGTGTTGCGAAGCGCATCCAACATATCGACCCACCTTGCCGAGTTGAAGGCATTCTTGACATCAAGCGTAACAAGAAGCACTACTCGGCGGGAGAAATGGTTGTGGCTCTCGGCTCTCTCCACAGCTCTCTGAACTTCGGTGACAGCGTCGATCGTTGACCGTCCCTTTCTGAAGCCGTACTGACGGGGGCATAAGTCCCCGGCAGCTTCCACGGCAGAAGTCAGGCGGGAACGGATCAGCTTCTCGAACAGCTTCCCAGCCGTGTCCAACATGCAGAGAGGCCTGTGGGACGACGGCAGCTCGGGATCACCTTTGCCCTTGCTGATCAGTACAAGCCTGGCTGTTTTCCAGGGAGCCGGAAACACC